>JAHZNG010003102.1:0-10040 GCA_027744375.1 Orchesellides sinensis
CATCCTTCATCTCTGGTTTATCCGTATGCTGAGCACATGTAGAGCAGCTCAAAACGGTCAATCATTGCAATGTATGGATCTTTGTGTGTTTACTTTTTTCAATAAACTGTGCCTTTTTACTTGAACCGTTTTCGTTATTACATGTGCACACATAAAAATCATCACAGACCTTTTTTCTTTTCTTTACAAAACGCACACGAAATGAACAAAACACATTCATCTCTCATTTATGCATGCATGTTATATTCTGATCATATTACGTAGAAGCATGTTAATACTCCCTTGTAGGATAAACAGAACACAAAACACCAAACTTATTTTCATATGGACCCAATGTTGATTTTCTTACGGACACATGAGGTTCCAAGAAAATCTCTGAGTAGAACACGTTACTGCTCATCTTCTGGGTTTAGTCTTGGTTTTGCTGCCAAGAAAGACAGTGCTTATCCCTTGAAACGATAAAAACGACGAAAAGCATTTGTACACCCATTTTACATTTAAGTTAACACAATAGTAAGTGCAACCACAAAAACGAGATTAGCTATACCACAAGGCGAGCATGCTGTTGTTGGAAGCAAAAGAGTACGAAAAAACGGGATTTTTCATCTTATCAAGATGTCTTCATGTTTTGTGCCGCCAATAAGTCAAGAGTTTTCTTGTTGCTGACTTTTTTGTTGTAAAAACAGTTTGACAAGGCAGATTTACATACGGTGTGCCTCCTGATAAGAAAAGTATCAATTTGTCAAAGTTGTTTTATTTCTTGGATCAGCGTTTATACATATGTATGAATGTATGCATATTAATCAAGTTCAGTGATGGGTGAGTTTTGGAACTCATCTTCTGTCGATAGACTGGAATTATATGAAATCATTATTAGCCAGAGTTATTAGATAAGTGCAAAGCTATTTGCAAGCATTACCTCACTAAATCCGGCTTAAGCGACCGAAGCGAAACTATTTGAACAACATCAGTTGACAAAACCATAAGTGGATTTCTTTCAAGATGCCGATAATTCAAGGTAGCATAATTATATATATATACATAAAATTTTATGTAACAATGTGATTACATATTTACTTTTACGCACTTCCAGTAGTTGCCTAAATTTACAGTATGTACTTATGAAGATTTACACCAACCAAAGCATACATACATGCGTCTGTCAATAAATTACTAGATCAGAACTCCAAAACGCTAATTGTATGTGTACGTTATCTGAATATATCTGACTGTTAATATGCTTAGTCGCAAACCGTGCTTGGTTTCACTATGATCAAGTAAATTTAGTAGATACATATGTCTATGGTAAATTTTTGTATATAACATGATCATGATCACAAAGAAGGACTCCTAAGTATAATTAAAACCTTCCTGATAACATTGATGCCTAGTTTTGCTCCACATTTTATCTGGACACAGTATAAATCATATTAGCAACCTGTGATCCACATCTTAGCAATTATGCACATGTAAATAGCTGACCTCTAACCAGACCAAAGCAGAAAAAAATCTTGAGAGGATAGGACAGTCGAAGACCTTTATGCTTTGATCCGATAAATACGCCTCATGCCCTGAGACCAATCACTCTCTCCGTATATAACTTGTCATTCACATGATGATAAAACAGCATGCGTATCTTTTGCTCATAATAGCATCATGAATATAAATTTATATACGTAGGAACTTGCGATGACAGGGAAAAATGTATTAAAAATATTTATCAACTTATCATCATGTTCTTGGTCTGCTTATTATCTTCCATAAAAGTTGTAATTGTGCATTAAAAAGACAGGAAAATTTTGATGTATTGGATCAAATTGTGAAATGAGGTTTACTTTAGTCTCCGTTTATCCTATCAATGTAAACAAGTTTATTTATGCTAATAATTTTTCCAGAGAATCCAACGTACTTCAGTGACAAGTCTCCTGACGCGTCTACACTCAACAGCACAAAGAGTTTGCGAGGAGAACATCAAAAAAAATTTGGTGGTTCACTTGGGGCAAGAAGAAAACTTTCTTCGGTTACGTCTTACGAGGGCACTGAGGATGGTAGTGAATTAGACACGTTTTTGAGCAGTTGGGAGAGCAATAATAGTTACAGTAGTAATGACAGCAAACCTCAATCATCGTCATCATTGCAACGTCCGCGAAATATTAATAATTATAATACATCAAGTGGGAAAGGCCATATTACATCTCTACATGGTTCTTTACGAAGAAGTAATACCAATGCAAAGAGTGGTTCTGTCAGCGGAGTGATACTTTCCCCGCAAAGTCAAGAACATCATCAAAAATCTTCAGGAATGAGCAGCTTAAGTAGATTAGGCCAACTATTTAAGAAATCCAAATCCAAACTTTCTGTTGGTAGTGATAGCCATGCTAGCACGATCGAGTCAAGTGGTCTAGGTTCCCCAACCTGTACGCCAGACTCATCCTTATCAATTTATACAAATTCTCTGGATGGAGACTCCCATTCATCAAATAATTCTAATCAAATATCCCCAACGCATTTGGAAGAGTCAATGGAGGACAGATTTTGTTCCACGTATACATTCGATGACTGCGGGATATTCGCAGCCAATATGTATTACAATGTAGGGGAGTCATCCGTGTTCACCATTTACCATCAGCATAATAATAACCGAGCTGTACCGTCCACATCAAGAAATAATACGGGTTCTTCTGCCAAACCGTCCTATATTCAGGGAGTGAGCGATCGAGATGATGAGTTTGAAGATTGTGTACAACCTTACTATAATAATACCACATTTTCAACCTTTCCCAACCCGAAACGATCCTCAATAGCTTCAGCCGCATCTACAACAACCTCATCTGTTGTGGCTGGCTGTGATAATGCACAAGTTAATGAGAAGACGGCGACTTCTTCTAGTATTACTGGAAAAACGACGACTCATCCTATTCAACATGACCGAGATGGCTATTTGAGACCTAATGAACCTCGTAACTTGAGGAATGTAAAAAATCTGTATATTAACGATTCCGCAATAACTCATGCCAACGAGAGTAGAAATGGACAAGTGCAACAAGTTCAGGTTGATGTGCACACTCCAACTTCATTAAATTCTGTTAATAACAATTCCTTCACGGAAGGTTTCAACTCATCTAATGCAAGTAGTGGGAGCAAATATCAGTTTGACTCGGCTGGCTCAACTAATTCAGCGGCAACTACTCTTGTGGCAGGAGGAAGTAATAATTTTTTGTTTGGACTTCCGGAAGATGAGACTTGTAATGGAATTATTGGTGGAGGAAGAGCTGATAATGGGACAAAGAAGTCAAACAGGAACCCATTACCTGTTTACATGAATAGAGCCTATTTCGGCTCTAATTCCATTGCAAGTTGTTCAACAGGAGGACAAGCAAGGATTTCATCTTCAGTTGCTGCTGACTGTGAGCCATATTGCTCACTTTGCGCTTCTTCTATAATGGGTTCACCAAGGCGTAAGTCAAAAAAGATTTTGCTTATTATAAAAAAGTCAGTTATTTCGGGTTTGTTTGCGTGCTTTCCTCTTGGTATGTTTTATTGCACCGATGATGAGTCATCAACAAACATAAACAGTCAGTCACTCACACACCGTCATAGCCTATTAATAACAACAGCCAACTAACAACCTAGTCAGTGTAGTAGGTAAACCTAGATGTAGTCTTGTCTGACTAAAGATGCTAGTTACTACAATATGCAATATGCGATGATAGGGCAGCTCGTAAAAAAATTTGTGGGATTTAGCCAGAAAAAACCAAGTCTATATAAATTACATACGTACATGTACATAAATCTAGGCGTTTTTATGAGGTGACCCAGAACCATCACAGCATCAAAGTAAAAAGGGTAATTTTGGGAGTACTCTTTCCTTTTGATATTTTTACCTTTCCATTCTCTTTCTTTAGACCGTTTCTTAATCCGTTCTTTACATTTTTAATTTGTGTAAGTTTAACAAACAATCGTTTGGACGTAGAAAGTCTGCGTCTTGCCACGCATTATTGGCATGACTTCTTGATAAGTCACTGAGAATCACGTCTGTTTTACACTATTTTGTAAGCAGTATGGCACGACACATAGCAAAGCATGCATAAAATAACATCGACTTGTTTGTGAAGAGGTGACAAGATAACAAGGATTTTTTATCTTTCTGGTCTGCATACAATTTTGGAAGCAAAAGTTTCAACTTTACATTGTGCAGAAAAAGAAGAAAAAATCTGGAATCGGTTAAGGGGAAATATCAAGTAAGCATGAGGAATAAGAACAGCGTAAGAATTAAGTTGAAGCTGTCTTGGTTTTGATGTGCTCTTTGATCCAGTTGATGGCTTCTCAAGGGGAAAGGGTCGGCTGTCAACTTGGTTTTGGAGTGTGGTGTACATCATATGACTAAATTTTATCGTTGCAAGCTTAAATATGATAAAAGGTATTTTTTACTGGAAAACGGTGTCGTAAACAGAGCTTCATAAAAGTTATGATAACGCCTTCAGTGGCTTCTCTTGTAGAACAGCAGCAGTACTTAACATTTGCATTATTAAGTTAAATACATACTGCGTTTATTACTACCATAAGTGCATATTATTATGATGCACATATTCTGCATGCAATAACGCTACCAATTTCGGTTTTTTTGGGGTTCAAAAGGATTTTGTGACATTTTGGTTTGATTAGAGAACACGAGTGCTATTGCAATGAGGGAGAAAAACACCAGTTGGGCTTGAACATGACATGAGTTGTATTCCTACTACTTGTGGGACTTAATATGAAGAAGTTACAAGTAAAAAGACAAGGCATATATCAGGAGTAATTGTATATGCATATATACCATCTTATTAGAACAGCTTAAAGCAACTGTAATTCATCCTTTTTTCGAGGCTTTACACATTATTATTTAGTGTTATTACTTTAGACTGGACTTTATGCCTACTTCAAGGCTTATGAGGGTGGTAGGGAAAGAATGTAAACTGGAGCAAATCAGAAGTCAAATGTGCAGCGACAGCAAGGGAATGTTCTTATTATGTTGTGCTCCTTGAAGTTAAGTTAGTTTGAATGACTTTCATTGTATTTATGCTGTCAATCCCTCCAAAACTGACTTCAAGGGCTCAAACCTACTAACTCGCCGTTTTTCTTCGTCTTCTGCTGGTTATGTACTTCTTATTCAATTTCGTTAGCTTTTAGCATTCTGTTATCATAACTGTCATCATCATCTTAATGTACATAAGGAACATTCAAAGAAGATGTGTTTCTTGAGTGCGCAGTTTAAGTTAAGGGGAAAAGCATGTAATGCGTGTTTACAGTTTGTACGGATTATCATAATAGCACGCAATATCATATTGTATCATATTTCTTCTACTTGCTCCCTACTTATTCTTTTATTATTGAGCTGGAACTTTCAGTATTCTACACATGTACCAAATCTTTTCATTAAGGCACACCATACGATACTAACTAACACCATATTTATTTTTTATCTGTAAAACTCTGTTGTTCATAGCTTCTCCGTGTGCTTTCTTGATCTTGATATAAGACTGGGATTGAACTATTATATACATTTGTACATAAGTGTCTACGCATTCTTTAGATTTGCCACTAACCAACAAAAACATACTACTTTTACTTATGAACTTTTGAAATTGTTTCAGTTTTGAATTATAATCAACAGTGGAACGTGCCGGAATAAATTTTAAGTTATACTCTTACTCATGATATGCTTTTGTAGAAGCCTGGTACATTCTTGGCATATGTGCAAGTGTCATCGGTAAATTTTCTGAATGAAGGGTGCATATGTGTGGGCGTTGATTGTGGGGATATCGGTTTTAATGATAAGTAAACAAAACTGCATCTTTTATGCATCCATTGCTAATCATAAACAGTATTTTGAAACAAGCATGAAGTAATATATTTATATAATAAATACACACACAAATAAAACGAGGTTGTAGGATCATTTCGTAGTTGTTGTTACACAGTAGAAACTCTCAGCCAATTACATTTAAGCCATAAAATGTAGTTGAAATGTGGTTAAACACTATGAACATAACTTCTTTACGCATACACCAGGATATCAGATTAATGTGAAGTCTTATTGTCTTTGTCATCTGCTTTAAAGACACCACTTCTGGAGATTTCCGTTTGTCTGTTGTCATTTCCTGTTGTGATTCTCCAAGATAGCTTTCTACATAATATGCATGTATAATACGTATGTTTATATAAATTGTACATAAGACTGGTCTGGTAAACATCTTTGTCGTCATCAGCCCAATTCTTCTACTGTTTGCCCTATCCTTTAGAAACCCAACATGTAATCTAGCTTGATATTGTACGTCATATTAACAAGGTGCGAGAGGAAGTCGAATGACAAAGGAAAGAAAGATGACGTTGAAGATGATTCAGTACACAAATCTGTGGTTGAAAATAGATGCATACATTATATAGATATGAACATTATGAAGAAGGGATAAAAAGTTGGGAGCAATACGAAGGGATGTTGAACACATGGGCTACTCGAAGGGCACGCGTTCAAAATGAAGTATTACAGAGTATATTAAAAGTGAGTAGTGGCAGAAATGAATCCGAGTTGAAAGGAAAAGTATGAAATACGGAGTAGTGGCGCATAGCAAAAGGTGAAGCTCATTTCCTCTTTCGGTCCAAAATATTCTTCATCTTGTTTCAGAATCTCTTTCACTCCCTCGCGCTTAACGCTTGTGAATTTTTATTGCTGTAGCCTTCAGTATTTATACAGACAACCCAAAGCTGTATATTCAACAGAGTTTTTTTTCTCTCTCTCTCTCGGCACAAGCTACGATGTATAATGAAGTAAAACCCTTGCCTTCAATATATATTAGCATTATTCACGGCTGTTAGTGCTTTAGGTTTTACTAATGTTACTCAAACGCCAACTAGGAAAATGCTTATTTTGGCATTCATGGTGTTTTTAACTGACGGTGACAGTAAGTTTGACATGGCCTTAACGCTGCTTGACTCCTTGTCACGGGAGGAGATAAAAAACGGTTAAAGAAGTATGCATAAGAAATTGACTGATGAAGCAAAAAGGGAACATTGACAGATTTTCTTGTAGATTCATTCATCAACGAATTGAAGGTTTTAAATGATGAGCGAGTGAGCTACGCAATGTTATTTGTTTTTAGAAACATATCTTCTCAAGTCCATGAATTTCCCTGCTTTGTGTCCAGTGCTATTCTTGCCTGCTGGTTAAGTATGCTTTTATGCGAGGAGAACAAGACATAAACTAAAGTTTCTTTGTTTTAAAAATTCATTACTGAACTACCTTACAGTTTCAGGTTGCTGTAGATTTCAGGTTAAGAAGTTGTAAAATGAAGTACAACTATATAGCATAGTTGTTAAGTGCAATTTAGTGGAATTTTTTGGAAATAGCTTGTAATGGAACTTCAAGGATTCTCTTTTAATTTTTTCAACTACGGAAAAAGAGATGCCACTCAGTTGCTGTATTGCACTGCCCGCTGCTGTACAATACATCTGGAAAGGTTTAGGGTTTCTTCAACTTTGTAGTAAGACTTTTTCAGACGGACAATGACTTAATGAGTAATTTTATTGTTCTTTGACTTCTGAGAGTGTTTTTCGTAAACAAAAGAAACCATTGTTGACTTTATGTCGTGTGGTGCTCGACAATTGCTGTACTATTTAGAAATGCATGGCTTTGGGAGATTTTTGGAGACTTCTAGTAATTTCTTTAGGATGTTTGGATGGCTTTAAAAGTAGTTTACAATGGTAGGATATTGTCAGTTTTAACATATTAATAAAAATACATACATACAATGTCTGACAATCCTGAAATGGTTTTGTAAGTTTTAAAAACACAAGCAATATGACATTGAAGATGACAATTTACATGAAACATACTAAACCCAAAAACCATTATCTGTGGTTTGTTAATTCTTCTAGATCAAAGCAAAATGCAGGCCTTGCTTAAAACACAAACATGTTTACTTAATTTCATACTATTTACTTCTGCGATCCAAACTTTAATTTAGAACTTAAATAATTTACATGTTTTAAAATCAGAAATGAAAATACCTTTTATACGACATAACTCGACAGCTATGCTAATAGCTTACAGGCTTACTTTGGTTTCTGTTATAAAATATCGTACACCTAAGAACAAAACCAGAGGCATATGTAGAAAACATATTATAGCTTAAACCGATACATTTATGGATTTAAAAGGTAGATCTGACTTTGTGGAACAACTATATGGAACCATTGCTATATTACTTGCTGCTAAATTTCCGAAAAGTAAGGGCACACTTTAATGCTTGTATAATCGTGTCTGTAAAAGTACTCGGTGGAAGGGTACATAAATCCGAAGTACAGAGTACACTTGCACTTGAGCGTTTTACTTATGTCTATTGTAAAATTCCTTAGACTTTTACAACCAGCGGCAGTTGGTTTTAATAGGTTAAAAACAAACTGTTTCAAACCATCGGTCAGCCTCTCCTGAAGGCAATCTGAAACTGTTGTTTCAAGTTATGGAAATGGATCATCGACGGAGCATACTATGAAACTGGAGAAATGGGATCCTTGAATATAAAAAATGCATATAAGTTTTAAGTTTACCTTCTGAAATCGCCAGCATTTAGTATGAAAGGGAAAAGTAACTCTGACTGCTCCTCGACTTGTAGACAACTGTCTCCGCCTATTCGGCATAAAGTAAAGGTTACTTTTTTCCGTCGAGCTTTAACCTGTAATTTGATACTGTTGCTGATAATGATTTAAATCAAAGAAAGGGAAAACTCCCATGTGATACCTAAACTATCACAATATCGCAGTTATACGCTGGACTAATCATTAGAAAAATGGCAAGAGGCCAAATTTGATAGACACATTGCTAGCATGCTGCTTTTGAGGCAGAACTGTTTGAATTCAAGCCAGGGAAAATAAACTGACATATTGTTGTTATAAAGAACGGTGCGCGGTGCTTCGTTCGCCATCTTAATAGTCCGTTAGTTTTATGTCTCGCCATCCCAACAGATGTATGTATGTATTGCATACACCTATGTACGCTTAATAAAATGCAGTTCAAAGTGCATACTTGCCCTGTTTCCTGTTTTCATCTTGTAAGCTTTAACATTATGTGCAAAGTAACTGTATGGTTCATATTTAAAAGTCTGACAGGATGGCTGACTAACTAACAATTTTGCTTCCTTTTTGCTGAAACTCTTGGTGAGAGTTGGTGTGATGATAATGAATACAAATCCGGTGTAAACTTTTCAAGGAGGAGATAACTAATAGGAATGAATTGGTAATATTTCACGAGTTTTTCTCTTCCTTGATGCATTGCTTATTTTTGCTGAGTAAACCGGACGGAAATGAAAACTTGCAGTGATGTTTTACGAAAACACTGCGGAGGGGAAGTGTGCCCTTTCAGAACATTTTTCTTCTTGTGTAGAAATAATAATATGCACAAGTCAAGCTTTTTTACTTATTTTCTCTCTGCTTTTTCTTTCAGCTCTATATGTCTTTCATTATTGGTTTTTAAAGGTGATATGTGCTGTTGCTGCTATGTATCTCCCCATTTTTGGTGGAACGGGACAGGAGATGAGGATTCCAGGAACGCTTAAACATTAGTAACCCAAGAAGCAAGCATAAGACGTGAACATGGTCTAATGCATACATGATGCAATCTACTAAGTTGAAAATGAAAGTGTTAGGACTACGGACCGATGAAAAGTTTGAGATGCTCCTTTAAAAAGCTTAATCAATGTTTGGTATTTTGTCACCTCACACGTTACAAAATACATTAAATGTTTTTCTAAGATAAGAGGAAATGAACAACAGGGAAATGCAGTTGTTGAAGGCAAAGTAGTAGAAATGCACTAATGACGTGAATGTGCTTTGGTACAAATGTACAAAATATATATGGCATAAATGCACTGGAAATACAAAAATTATAATGCCTATAGATTTTTACTGATTGGCTAAAAGTTTCGATTTTCCGTTCCTAACTGAAAACTATTGGTTGAAGTAGCTCAGAAAAACCCTTGTTTCAAAGTGTAAGTAATGTTTTT
>JAHZNG010003103.1:0-11332 GCA_027744375.1 Orchesellides sinensis
TAAGGACATATAGTGCATATTGTTTGAAATATAATTTATTTATACTTTTTACGTACTGGAGTCGGATGTTGTAATTCCTGGACAAGGTGGTTCCGGACTTTTCAGAGGAAACCTTGGCGTGAAGACCGGCAACAGCGGTGACAGCGCTGATGATGGAAACTGGAGTTCCGAGTTCGTTTGGCTTTTCAACGGTGGCTCCACCAATGAGCAACATACGGTAAAGTTCTTTGTCGTAGGCAGCATTTTTTCAGTTCACTGATCTTCTTGATGACTATATATACAAAACAAGCAAAACATATGCATTATAAATTAAGTAATTGACACTAGGAAATTAATGTACGCAACATAGTTTAAGTTGCACTCACGGTTGGGGATGGTGGTGACAGTCTTGGCATCTGCAGCATGATAAGCAACAACACGGTTGTGAAGGAGGACGGCGATTTCAATTCTGAGGGGTTCAGCTTGACGTTCCTCAACTCCAATCTTGGAAAGGACTTCCTTAAGGTCATCAAAGTCAACAACACCAGTGGTCATGGACATAAGACGAGAAGCGAGAGCCTTGCCAATTCCCTCAAGACGAACGTAGAAGGAAAGGTAGTTCGTTCCATACCCTGCGGTCTGGCCGTAGAATCCAAGGTAAAGAGATCGTGGGACGACAGAGTATCCGGATTTCTGCACGGAGGTGACGGTCATATGTCCAAAGTTGTATTGCCTATCATAGTAGTCGGAGATGTATTGGCCGGAGTACTTTCCAGAGACCTTCCATGGTGGGAACATTTGAGCGGCGGTCTTGGCATAGGATCCACTGCAAATTTCATAAACATTATAAAAAAACTATTAACCTCATATTTAAAAACTATGGATAATTAAATAATGGGCTTAGTTTAGCATTAAAGTTCTTACACAAGGCCAAGGCATGGCTTGGTAGTGTAGGCCAAGCTGCGGAACAAGGTGACAACAAAGTTCTTAACGTTGGGGTTCTGTTCACTCCACATATAGACGGCGGCTTCTTGGAAGAGAGATTCTTGCTGGGTATTCATCAAAGTCCACATCAACGCATGATTTCTAAGTTCGGGATCTTCCTGGCGGTCATAAAAGATGGGGAGGAGCTCGTTGCGGAGGGCAAGCTTGTCTTGATACAAGATTGGCTTAAGTCCAGCCATGGCGGCATCTCTCACGGTACGGTCTTGGTTCTTGTCCTTGACAATATTCAATAAGATGCGGGCGGAAGCTGGGAGGTTGATGTTGCGGAGAGCAATAACGGCTTGGGTCTTTTCTTCGAAACCGGTGGCAGCTAAAAGAATAAAAATCCAAAAATTAGATAATTATAAGTAAGGTAAAACAAGAAAATAGTAAATGTAAATGATTGTTGATTGATCGTTGATATATCTTACCGTTGATTCTGTCAGAAAAGATTTTGACATATTTGTCCAAAAGTCCAGACTTCTGGCAACCAGTTTTCTTGCAGGTACGGCCGATAAGGGAAGCAAAAGCGAATTCAATGATGCGACCACCATGAGTGGAAACTCCAGATTTGCTGAGGAGGGGCTCGAGCTCTTGGAGAAGATTTTCAGTTGGGTTGCGGATGTAGTTGGCCAAAGGAGCAATGATACGGCCGATAATCACGGTCTCTTGTGTTTCTTGAGCAATGTCACGGATGACGAGGGTAGATGGTCCAGTTCCGGCAACGACCAAAGCATCCAAGAAGAGTTTGCTGTTATTAACATGAACAGAAGTATGATTATAAATTAAATCGTACACAAATAAGCAATTTATAATGCTCTCATATAAAGTCACTTACTATTCAGTTATGTCTCCTCCCTTAAGACGTTGCTCAACTTGCTTCAAGTGATTGTAGTCAAGAGCAGAAACGAATGGGATGACGGCGAATGGGCTGACCTTGTGGAATTCCTTGATATCCTTGTAAACCTCAACGGACTCCAAAGATTCGTGGATCTTCTTAATGTTCTCAACAAGCTTGTCGGCGGCCTTGTTTTGACCAGCAGCGTCAAGATCAGCGTCGTGATGATGGAAAAAGAATGGCTTGGGGCTCCTGAGGTCTTCCTCTTCTTCATTGTCGTTTTCGAAAACGAATTCAAGGTGGTTGTTTTCTTCTCCGTTGGAGGGTCCAGCAACTGATCCAGACTTGACTTCCTTAAGAATAGCATTGATCCTATAAATAAAAGTCAAGTTCAGGGTTTGGCATTACTAGATAACATGCATTTGCATTAAAATATTGGAAAGTTGAACGTACATTGCAAAACTGTATTGAGTGTGACCATCGGTTCCAAAGAGGTTGTATGTAACAGTGGATCCAACGCTGATCCTCTTGACAGCCAAGCTACCATCTTTAATTTCCAAGTCGTAAACACCAAATCCAGTTGAGTTCAAGACATCCTAAAATGCAAATCAGAATATTTTTTGCAACTGCAAACATTATTACAGAATCTACGTTTAAAGTAATATCGGTTGATATTCCAACTTACCCTGGTGTTGGTGTCAGGGCAGTAGAGTCCAGAAATGCCTGGAGCGCGGACACGGCGTGGAGCATTCTTACATTGAGAATGGGATCTGTACTTGCGGACCTGTCCGTGATTGGCATCAGCACCAGGAACAACGACGTATTCAGTGACACACTCTCCGACTACGGTTTCCTATAACACAAACCATTCGCCAGATTGCATAAATGACATAATAAATCCCTTCTTCAGTCTGGAAGATGCTTCCGTGAGTAAGGTCAACAGAAGCGAGGTCAATTTGGAGAGCGGTGGCGATACCCCTTTGCATATTCTGGGCCCAGATGGGGATGTTCTTGTTGAGAACGATTCCCTTGACCTATCAAAGTATGCAAACGATTAGTTTTAGTTTTAATTGATATCACAAGATGCAAGAACTGCTCAGTATTAAATAAATATTATAAAAGTAACAATTTACATACCTTTCCACCTTCAACCTTGACGGCGAAAGTTTCCGACAAAGGTGCAAGCTGAGAGAAGGTCTTCCTCTCAAACTCGGGAACAGGGTTCATTTGCCATTCTCCGTTGTAGAGACCAAGTTGGATATTCTTGAGTTGGACATTCAATACACTGGCACCTCCTTGGATATGGAGTTCTCCAGTAAAGTTGACGGCAGATGCAAAACTAACATAGTCCTGAGAACCAGCCATCAAAGAAGCAGAATAACCGTAAACGTATTCCTTTCCGGATTGGAAAAGGGCTGTGCCAACATCGCGCTTTACAAAAGCGGAGCTGCCGAGCACAAGGCCTATAAGAACATTTAATTTCAAAAAGCAAATAAATAATTTGGAATTTGAATCCTAAAAAATTGAATACTCTGTAAAAAATTTAAAAATATTTTACCCAGAAGAATAAGGTACTTCATATTCTATAGAAATTTACGATCCGGTAGGGTACAACAAAATGTGTGTCAGAAAATACTGATGAATCTGGCCGGAGGCCTAACGAAAAGTGATTCACTCTGCTAATCAGCCCCTTTTATATAACGATGATTAAGTATTATCTAGCCGTCTTTAACCATGCCACAGATTCTTGTTACATATTAATGAAAATGTAGGTATGTAGGAAACGCGTATTACATTAAATGATGTGATTAGGTTAACCTTGAAACATAGCATTATTAATTTTACGAAATGAATCAATTTATCTAATATTTCATCTTGGATGGAATAAGATGGTTAGGATTCAAATTATAGTAAGCTATGCTCAATCTATATATACCAATAGCCATACTCATAGTTATTAAGTTGTAAGATAATATTACTGTTGTTTTTACCGAATATTGGTGTGATAGGGTTTAGATTTAAAAAAAGTGTAACAGTTATTTAAACATGTCCAGCTCCACATTGTAACTAATATGACGCACGGCACAAACCAATGCAGCAACGTTCAGCATTACTACTGAAATATATGTGGAAATGGAATATATGGATGTACATAATATGCATACTACATAACTGATAATTTTTCAATGGATGGATCAAGATATTCTTGCGTAAGACCTAAGGTGTCAATTAATATCAACCCCCAGTTTTTTAAGAAATTTGGAATAGCTGAAGTGAAGGCTAGCAAGGGTGTAAAGATCATCGAGCGTAGATATCCATGCAAGTTGTCCAAGTTGGCAACAAGATTTGCTTTGATGTGAATATACATAGAACAACATTTAAGCGTACCTCACGCCTTTATGTCTAGCTTTAAAAAATTTCTTAGTCATTGTCACTTGTCCGCTCATCATTTAAAATGCGATTAAGTCAATCAAAATATAAGTAACGTAGGGGAGGATTACAGTCAGTTTTGTCACATTCGACTGTAAATTGCAAATTTCAAACTTTGATAACTTTGTGCGTTTGATAAAATGTATGAGGTTAAGGATTAGAGTCCGTCGAGTATTTTTTGGACTATGGATTGTTTTTATGAATTTGTAGTGATTTTTCAGAATTGGGGGTTATGGGGTTGTCTGTAAAAATGCAAATTATCACATATGCGATACCTAAATGGGTCTATGCATTGCGAAAAAGATAATGACTCTCACTGTGACAGAAATTGCACAATTTAATTAACAAAAATAATTTCACACGTCTCTTAGCACACTGACAATCAGGTTCATACAATTTTAAATTTGTAGCTTTAAAACTGTCTTGTGAGTTTCAAACTTCGTTTTTTGGTACATTGCATTGACATTCATCAGTGAGGGTGATGCCATAATTTGATTTATACGTATAGCATAATATCTATTTGTCATTTCAGACGCCACGGATATCAAACAGAACAATGCATTATCGATAAGTCAACACTTATTTGTCGCCCATCTTTCCCACTCGGAAATAGCCATTAGCAATTAGTATACTGACTCTGAATCTGACATGTAACTTTTTTACTTCCTTTCATGCCTCGCTCATGGCATGTCTACATGATTGGAACGGAAGGTGATAAAGATGCACCTCTGTAATTTATTTGACATGACGGGGTTATTAAAATCCAAGCATCTTGTGAACAAAATTATTCCCGTGTAATACAAACTTTACTGGACGATGGGTAATGAGCCGTACACTGCAAATCAAAACGAGATACATAGATATGTCATATATAAATAAAGTTATCTTGCCAATGAAAATGAAAACATGCATATCATTTCCTCAAATGTACAAAAAACTAAGTTCTTAAAATTTTGATAAGTCAGAAAGTGTGTTATGTGTGTGAAGGACTTTAAAGCAAATATTTGCTCGTTTTGTTTTCAACACCTAGACCTAGAGTTGGAAGTGAGCATTATTTTTTATTGCTGTTTATAAAAAGCTAAACTTGGATTTACAGTAGTATGAGTCAAAATTCAGTAAATTTTCCATAGCCTTCTTAAGACTTCTCATCCTGGTCATGGTGGTGTGGAAGGATATATGTGATTGAGTTGAAACAAGGCGATAAAAATAAAATTGTAGCTGATAAAAAGAAATCAATGTCAAGTCAAATATCATCAAGACGAGCGTTTAGACGAGTCCGTTTATCAAAAAACATTTCCATCATATTTCTACTCATAAAATACCATAGATCGGGTTAATCATAATAAAATCGGTTGTTTTCTTCTTAAAAAATTAAAGTTGATGTGAGCACACAAAATCAGGTTAGTTCTTGCATACTCATTACGTAAGCTGTGTTAAATATTTTTTATTTGACAAATCGACGCCCACTTTTGTGGCGAGATTGTCATTGTCGGTAAAAACTTTACAAGTCGCAAGTAATACTTAAATATTGATGTCTATGTCATCCTACAATATGGAGACATTAAAATTAAAAGTAAGATCTACATTTGCATTACCTTTGTATAATATATTGAGCAAAATTTGTAGAAGGACATATAAAATTGTAATAAAGCCATCCAATGCGTATGAAAGACATATTGATCTATAACTTTTAGCATTCCCCTTTAAGGGTTAATGTTATCGTATGAACCTTAGCAAAAAATGCCCGCACCATGTACTATCTTACATGTGTCCTTGAACCTGCGTTGAGTAAATAGTATTTTACTTATATCAAGAAATGATCCTCTATGTTTAGTCTTATACATATATTGACATCATATCTCACAAAATCTTGGAAAAAGTCACAAAATAAGGGTTGGGCATTTTGCATCTTGTATCATACTATGTGTATAGCTTTTACTACAAGCAAGCAAATGTATAGAAACTTCCAGATCGCAGATCCAGATAGGTATTACTTTCCAGACGTACGTAATGAAGTAAAGTGAGAAAATCTCTAATCGCATTAATCACCTAATTGATGTTGTGAAGAGATAAATTTGAAGACGTTTTATTTTCATTGCTATTTCAAACTTATTACATATAACTTGGGTAGTGTTGGGTGCTTTATGCAATCTTAAGATCTGTAATTCAATGAATGAGCGATGAGCTGAAGTTGAAGCGTAGCAGAGGAAATTCCTACTAAAAGTACATTTGTCGGCTTCTACCGAATTTAGCTGACAGAAGCAAATTGCATGAGACTTTATTAAAAGTGATTTGCAATTTTTTATGACTAGATAATTTGAATGTTTAACTATGATTTACAATGTTAAATTGAACGTTCAAATTTCTCTACGCAAAGTAATAAGTTCGAATTTCACAAGAGTCGACAACTTTATTTTATATAAAAGGTTTAATAATAAATGAATCAAAGAATACATTATGCACGGAATTATGAATATGGTTCAATAGTTAATTATCCCATACTGGGCACTTTAAGTTTAATGTATATAATTATTACAAACACAAAATTTGCACACGTCAATGCAGTAATCTATTAATCATCATTCTATACTACGTTTTAAAATACATCTAAACATTATTTTGTTTAATTACTAAACTCAAAAATGTTGTATTTGTTTAACTAGCACATTCATTTTTATTCGTTAGTGTTTAGAAATCTGGACAGCTTCGGCCCTCATCTGTACATTGTCCCTCACGAACAACCCAGGACTGAATTAATTCAGCCGGACTTAATGGTCTAGAACAAGCTTTTGGTCCTGCTAAATCGTTGTATGGATTATTATCCCAGTTTCCACATAGGCCACAGTTCACACCTCTAAACATTGCCCCCAAGTCTACTGTGATGAAAGAGCCAGTGTAGCGAACGGTAATTGGTGGTGCAATAAAGGTTACATAAATTTCATCATTTCGTGTGTACATCCTACATTTAAAAAGTGTAGATTGTTATATGATACCCCAAATTATTATACATATGTCAAAGATCATTCTGCATCTGCATTTCTCTAATTTGTTGCTCAGAATAACAATAATGTAATACATATTTACATGAATTTGTCTGCCTTTCCAAACTCCTCAAAATTTCTGAACGTTTTACACAGCTCCATCAATCACGGCAGTAGTTGGATTCTGCAACTCAATTCTTGTATCTTGGACTTGGAGAATTACAGCCTAAATATACAAAAGCAATGATGCTTCTTACATAGGTATACATATATGGCAAAAATCAAAATGATCTGGAATGAATGGTTAAAATTATAATATGCTTAAGCCATAAACTGTAAGTAAAAGGTTTTTTAGGTTCAGTGATTTACTACATATTTATGATCAGGCTATTTTAGCATGTATGGCAAAAGAAGATGTGATATATGTGATTCTTACAAGTTGCTGATTCGGCATTTGCCTTGCAAGAAGTGCATACTGTGACCTCTTGCTACAGTCTCCACTGACAAGGACGCTGCATTCTGTGCTAAGGGATATTGGGGACGTAAAACTGTCCAATGTTAAAACAGCACTAGCAGAAATGGAACATGAACCTATAGACACATGAAAACCATAAATTTAAATACAAACCTTCTTAGTATCAACTGGAAATACAAAAAGCTTGCATTATTTCATGTCATTCAAAATATAAAGCGCATTTTAAATGATTGACTCAACCAGAAGATCCCAGAAATCTCTGTATTTTTTGCAAAGGTGACACTCGTCCAGGGAATGGATCAGGTACGAGAAAAGAAGGAAGTAGGCTCAAATCCACATCATGATAATGTCTCTCTTCTCCACCATTCCGTGTGTAATGAAGATCCATTCGCGGAGAATTTTTTCGTAAGTCAAGGCTAATTTCAACATCTCCAGTGGTATAAACTGCTGAGTCAGTTGTACCAGAGCGGTGATTAGCATGCTGGCCACCATTATGAACATGATCTGACTCACTTTCTGAATCTACTTGGAATGGAGATAGCAAGGTTCCACTCAAGTGCGACAACAAAGCCCATCGTTTTCTGACTTCCTTTACAACCTTTGATCAAACGGGAAAATAAAAAACTGTGCAATCATTTTCTTCTGATACGCAACATTCAAAAATTTACTTGCGCATAACAGTTTTAAATGAATTATTTTTAAAAGATTTGAAAATAAAATTCCAGGAATAGTTATAAACTGTAATCAGCAATGAGTTCATCCTTGTAAATAGTATGCACAATGCACATAATATGTATGTACGTATATATGTAAGACACATCATTCACATTCTGTAAACAAATCCGACATAAACTGGATTATAATGTGTTTACATAAATGAAAATTGACATTTTTGTATGCAATTGACTTTGGCCATTCGAATCTCAATGATATCTGCTTGCAATTTTTAAGAAAAAATTGTGTAGATGACCCATTTTAAAAGATTACTAATAAGTCTTTCTGGAAATCAGGTCAAAGCTAAATTCATTGAAAATAGGAAGAGTGATTATTATAGTAATATACAATACAAATGCAAAACATTTATGTTCCTTTGTAAATGAGCATGAAATGTCATTTTAAAATTTTACCTTGTAGCATAAAGTTAAGTTGGCAGATCGAAGGCTGGTCTGTTCCATCATGACTAGCTCACAAGCCCTCGTTGGTGGAGTAAATTTTCCAGGCCATAAATTACTGGCTTTATCTGCCTGACATTGGTTGTACGGCCAAATGGCAGCCGTTTCGGATTCCTTAGCTTGCTCGAGGGATCTTTGAGCATCTCCAGTGAATGTCAGTTCAGCATGATTATTTAGGCAAGCCAAGTCTTGCACTGAAGATTGACGGTTGGGTTCCCCACTAGGAAATTTGCCTATTTTAAGGGTAATGGTTTGATTGATTGACGGCTCACTTTGACCTGTAAATGACAAAGGATCGTCCCAGTTCGTTCGGAGACGGTTGTCAATGTCTAAACATAGTATTCCGCTTTCCCCATTTGGACCATTGATTATTGCCCCTTTGATGTTGATTTGCTGGTGCTTGTAGGAATTCTGCTTTGTGTCTTTTACAATTACTTGCAAATCCAGCTTGGTTTCTAATTGCTCTTCCCCTTCGTGATTTAAAATGAGGGTGGACAAAAGCTCCACTTTAGGTTGGGTTTTACTTGGCTTTTTACTGATCATCGCGGTTACCTGATATTAAAAAGACAAACGGTACTTGGTTTGAATAGTATGGGTAACTTCTAATATCGTAATATATTTTAATCTACTTGAAGTACCTTATTCGTTCTAGTTGGTGCAGACGGGTCCTGTGCAAATATAGCTTTTAAACCACAGGTTTCTCCGAAAGGAAACACGAAAATTGAGTCAAGTGCATGATCTAAGCCTAATGACAGCTTTACCAAAGAGGATGAGAAATGGCTGGAATAGGAGTAATGAAAATGTTACAAAAGTATTATTCCCCAATTTTGTGAAACATTTGTTTTTTACAAAACTGCTAAAGTAAAATGTTATGTCATAGACTACCCTGCATTTTTTCCCGTATCACTGAAAAATGTTCGCAATCTTCTATACACGGCCGCTTTAGAATGGTCTCTTTCACAGTCAACGTACTTCACTTTAGCAGTTACTCCGCGTAGAAGTTTCGGAGATGGAAGAGAAAGCTCTCGCTGTGTAAATATTTTAAAACATAAATCTTATGTAAATGTGTTGTATAATACATTTAAGTAATAATAATTATTGGTTCTTCGGCACTAAATGTTAATACGATTTTAAATATTAACTTTGGAATACTGCTAATGTAAAATCTTTGTTTTTAGACTAGATTTCCATATTGTTTGTTACCTCGTGTCGGAATCCTTCGCCAAGCGTTACAGTTTTTTTGGAAACGCAAATAGGACAAGATTGCTTCAGCTTTGCCTCAGCCTCCTCATCTCCAAGTCCATTTAACAGGTCGCCCCGAAGAGACACTTCAGTAGTTGCATGAACCATTGCAATCATTGGGTTGTGTGCTGTCAGTTAACAAAGAAGTTAGATAACCTTGGACAAAAATTTACATTCTTCTAGAATATTTACTCATAACAAGTACATACCCTTTGGAATAAACAAGTTTAATTGTAAAGCATCATGGCGATGCTTGGTTTGACTAGAAGTTGAGCTATGCATGGGAAGTCGTAAACGAAAAGCTCGATGTTTTGATACAGTCAACATAGCGTTAATTCCAGGGATATGGTTTGACACACCGGTTGTTGCAAATACGTTCATTCTAAAATATTCCAAATCAAAACATTATTGTCAATCCCTAATTACATTACCTATTCATTTTATTTTATCAAATAAACTTTGATCATAATTACTGTGCTAAAGCATCTTCTTCTGAGTTAGATGCTCCGGAAGCTGCAGTAGTTCTTGTGACGTTAGTAGTAAACGCCGCCACTGTAGCCAAATTTGCAAATACAGAAACAGGGGTTCCTATTTCCAATGGCTGCTGATATCTTATTCCACCAGTGAGGGCTGGATGCTGTATGCTAAAAGTGGATCCTGATGCAAACTTTCTACGAACTTGCTGCATAGCAGTGATCACTAACAAAAAACGCACAAAAATTACAATTTACTTAAACATGGGTTTAATTAAGTTTGTAGGTTTTTTTGTAGCAAAGTACTGCTTTTCAGCCTATCTCCAAACGTTGTCTCATCCGCTGCAATGTATTGAACAGCCTTTCCACTGTTCATAATGACTAGCTCAATTCGTAATGGCTTCGTGCGTCGCTCTTCAATCTCGATTTTTGAAAGAATTTCAATTACTTTCTCCACATTTCCGTCCTTTATTTCTGGCATATATCCTCCAACGGCTTTTTCCACTCCTTGCAGTCTTAAATACATCTTAGTACAAAAAATCACAGAAACCAATTTGGCATTTTGTACTTGGTACTCGCAATTGACAGACATGTATCAAATAACTGTTAAAGCTGTAGATAAAATTCAGCGTTAGTTTACCCCGAAGAATGAGTTTGAGAATCCACCAATGTAACTATTTAATCCCACGTATATTGACATCGGAATCACAGACGTTCCCATTTTCTGAACTGTGACGAACGTCATCTTACCGAAGCCG
>JAHZNG010003104.1:4095-16790 GCA_027744375.1 Orchesellides sinensis
ACCTGTGATTGGCTAATGTATTGGAAGTATGTGGGGTATGTGTTGTTTTGGCACAGCTGAAGACCCGGTAAGCCAATCACAGGGCAAAGGAAATAAACAGCGGTAATTCCGAATTTTCCGGGGAGCTTTAGCCTTAACAAGAAAAGACCAGTATAGAAATTATAACTTGCCGGAAGGAAAATATTTCCACATATAGTAAGTAAGATTCACTATGAAAGGGTGCCGGTGGGCGTGGCTGCTTAATCGATCAAACACTAAAAGAAAGTCTGGATGACTGGATGAACAGATACTGGATATGCTGGGCACCCAGACAGATAGCTGCTTAATCGCATAACTTTCACCTTCTCGTAACCCAACACAATAAATACGACATGCATTAATAACGGCATAGTATAACCTTGTGTATAATCTTATAATCAAGCTTTGTTTGGCTGGAAGGAAGTATGTATTTCCCAGTAAGAAAAATCATTTATGGCGTTTATAATTTGGACTAATTCATGTGTATTTCATATTTCATCCTGTTTATTTTTTTGTCTTTATGAAAGATACTACCCGAAGTTTTTTCCGATTTCAGCAACTTCTTGTAAGCATCTTTGATGTAAATGCGGGTGATTTTTTATTTGTATCAAAAATACTTGTTTTGTCGTTACCTTCTGTTAGTCTAATTCATGCTTCATGATTATGATTACCTTTGTATGAATGATTCATATGATTGCTAATTTGCCTATACGAAAGCCTCTATAGACGGTGTACGGAATAGATTACGTTACAAAAAAAACAACTAGAATTGCATCCGACGAGCATAATCATATCAGTCATCAGTTGCTATTTTAGCTTTTGATAATGATAATAATAGTAAGATATTGCATGATACTATACACATTGACTCAATATTATTAGCTATTGTGTTTCTTCACGGAAGAATAAACTCATGAAAAAATATCTGGCAGAATGAGAAATAAACCATATTCATTGTGTGCATCATTCATGAGCTCATTGTCAAATGGGATACAGTTCCGTCCATAATTTTGTATCTTTCTCACCAGTATCAGTATCAGTCATCACGACCATATCGTTATCAAATTGCATGGAAGAGTTACATCTGAAAGACTAGTCACAGCGAAAAGTAGAGTATTCCTACCTGTACTGGGCTATTTCTGTACAAAAAAACTGAAATATTATGCTTTAGACTCATTAAGCGTGCTTCCTGTTATATAAAAAGTATAGTGCTAGTATGCTGCTCTTGACTCTTTTAAGGATTAGAGAATGACAGCTCTCTGAAATATAATGGGATCTTGTATTCAAAGGGCTTTAGCCATTACAGCAAACTTTACTTGTCTTCATATTTTCTCAGGCAGAACTAAAAGTGTGTGAGAAGAGTGGAGATTTGGTATTGTAGTTGTTAGGATTCTTCTAGGGCCTTATTACCTTCTTCATTTCAACTTTATAAAGTCTACAGAAGAGTACATAAGATGTAAACTTTGCACAATATGTTTTAGTAATTTAGTAGGAAGTTTGCAAGTGGAGCAGGGGATAGATGATAGAACCTTATGAATAAAAACTGACAGAAGACGCGTTGGCAAAGATTGGATTGAGAACATTATTATAGAGTTGTAAAAGATATCAAAATACAATCTTAAAGATGTACTTTTGTTTGTTCTAAGGTTTTGAATTTGAATTGTACAATGTGCAATGCTTGATATAATCTGTTATCTCAATCTCACTCATAGTCAGTCTTGTTGATCTTGCAATAGAAATATGTTAGTTTCTCATGTTAACTTGAAAGTTTGGTGTGGAGAATACATTTCGAATTGTGTGACTGATAAAACGAAAGAAGCCTTTGGGCTGCGCTTCTTGTTTTGAGGTGTTCAGTGATGATGAGGTGGCCGCGAACGTAACTCACGGGATGAAATCAGCTAAAGTTTAGGAATTACTATGAAAAGAATCCTCAATGAAAATACATAGTTTTTTAATGTTAGACTAGAAGTGAAAAGTAAAAGCAAAATGCTTCCTGGAACTCGTGATTGGAAAATAGAGAAGGAAAGGAAGCAAGCGAAGCTTAAAGCATTGAAAGAACTACGTGCGGAGAAGGAAAGACAAAGAGCACTGCGACTCCAAGTCTGTTTAAGTTTTTTCGTATAATTTAAATGTTTAGAAAATATAGCATTGTCTCTTTTTAAACGTGTGTAAACTGACATGTTCATTTTTAAATTTTTAGGGAGATGCGAGTAGCCTTAGTTCGGGGAGAGAGCCTGGGCCATCATCCTTGGAAGATGTGGATTCACTTCTGTCTAAACTGGACATTGAACCGGTGTCAGTACGCGCGTTGAAGCTAAATCTATCCTCGGAAGATCCTTCCTCTGCGTCATTAACTCCAGATAGTAGCCTTTTGGGTGGAGCTGGTGGTGGAAAGCAAGATGCAGCATCAAAGACAGAGGAGCTTGCGAGGTATGTTAAAATTTTGATGTTGTATTGTATTTTCTGCTCATTTTAGGATTTTTACCTAATCATTTTTGATCTTTTGTTCTAATAGGCGTAGAGCAAAGCTGACTGTGTCACAAGTCACCCAAACAAATATTGCTGCTGCAGAGAAAGTTACGTATGCAAAAGAGACTCAGACAGCTCAAACAGGAACTGATCATAGGGACTGTAAGTTGGTTTATCGTTTATGGACTTAAGTTGCTTTATAAAAATATGCTGATTTTAATTTCATGTTATGGTTAAGTTTGTATATAATGCACAAACAAAAGAGCAAAAATCAACTAAGCATTGTTTGCTTGTTTTCTTCATGCACCTTATTCATCATTTTGATTAAAATGGCTAACCTCCTCGTTTCCGCTGTCGCTGTCATTGCCGGTTGACTGAAAATTGAGTTGCATTGCTTGGAAAGCCACTGAATAATTGTTTGCTGTGGTACTTTATGTTATAATTTCACAAATTGGAATATGTAATACAAATGTTATTTTGGAATGCAGTCTGGGTATTCCAGTAACACAACTTTGTTACACCAACATATTTCCATAACCTATTGGCTTTGCAAAAAAATAATCAAGTAACATTAAAAAGGATTCTAATGCAAATTTCTTTGATTGATTTTTACCAAATTTTAAAGCATACTATGATGTATGGCTGAAACCAAGAAAAGGTACGTAACAGTCGTAAGTTCTACAGTTGTTTTAATGAAGCACAGATGCAGATGGTTAAAAGTGAGCTTTTCACGAATTCTATCTGATTCACGCTGAAAAACTCCTCATTGCAGCTAAATACATTTATTTTTACAGTTGTACACTGAAAGATTTTTATGCTTATAATTGAAGTAAAAGGTTGAAAATTAAGAAATCTACTAAAGGCACGCTTTTCGGAAAATACCTATTTAAGTGTAACATATCGCACATCATCTTTCTCCTCTCACAAACATAATCTGGGTGGGAATAGCAGTGCAGTAGTGTATAATGTATATGAAATGTATATGAAATTTTAGGATACCTATATTAACAAAATTCATCAACTTGTTGAAAGAACTGTTGTTACAAGGAAGAAAGAAATAATACTTCTTTACTATGATGGGAGTAACTTTGGGTTTGCGATGTCAGGCTGACAGACAAAATTCAGACATTAACAATAATTTTTTATTTTATACAATTTTGTCGTTTGTAAATGTAATTTTAATTCTTAAAAGTAGAGCCAAATTGCATGTTTTTGAAGTATGGAAACCTTGATTAACTTCCTGGTATGTGAGTAAGTTCCTGTTGTTGTTGGTCTGCCCTTCTAACCGTGTTGGTTAGCACAATATAGTAGTTCATTTAAGCATGAGTTTTTATTCTTAATTTTTATTCCTCGTTGGTCGATGAAGTACACACATAAACTGTAGGGTAAAAAGCTGCGGATTGTCGCCAGAGATGCTGTAGATTGACATGAAGATAAAACATCAAATATACCAGAAAAGCATGATCATTTATGCACATCTTAATGATTATGTTTAGTTGTTCTTGCAATTGCATGTTTTGCTATGCATTTTTTACAAATATTTTTCGTTGGCTATGCTCCAAAACATGCATTTTTGACTTTTAAATGGAATGCCTTTTAATTATTGAATTATACACCTTTTCTAGACTGTTGATGTGTACTGTGTAATGATTATGGATTTTTCTTGTTTCTTTGATTTTTGATAGCTCATGCCTTCGACTACTACGGTAAGTTCATACAATGTCCAACCAGTTATAGAAATCTTCCCGTAAATCTTTCTTTTTCACATTAATTCATCTTCTTTCCTGGACTTGTGCGAACAACAAACTTTTTACGTTTACTGATATTTTTATTTTGAAAAATCACTCACTATCTATAATTTAGACCTGATGAACTGTATAACAAAATGACTGTTTTTACTTATTTGCCTGACTTGAGTTGTGTTTGGATGGTCACATTTTTAGTTACTTGTGTAGGTGTTTGTAAAAATGTTTTTCATTTGGTTTTAGTTTTTATTTACAACTGGACAAAGCATAAATTTTCATTTCAGCAGTCACTATAATATTACTTTTATTAAGTCATCCTTATTCAGGTATTTTTGTTGCAACTTCCATTGTCATATTTGTTTTATAATATAGCTGTATGTGAATATGGTTTCATATATTTTTTATCATTTCTACAAGGTCAGGTTAACTCATCTGTTTCGAAGTTCTTAAGTTTGGTTGAATTTCTCAATTGTTTTAGTTGTATTTTTTTATTATTTTCTAAATGTGGTGGTGGTTTAGGCTGTTTGTCTGTATGTTCGTTTGAACATTTGCCTGTATAATTGGGGGTTACTTATAAAAGTGCCAACCTATAAGGTTAATGGGCTATTGCCTTTAAACGCTAAATCGCAAACGCTATATACAAGATTATTAAAACGTTACTGGAGAACGTGTTTAGTTACTTTCTGTATTGTATGTAAAAGACTGCTACTGCGCCTTGCAAACTTGCAAACCCAAAGTCATCCCATGATAATAATATGTTTCAACTTTCACAAAATCACTAATCAGTGAAAGAGAACAATATTTTGTGATTTAATATGAGTTTTGATCGATGAGAATGAGTTGTGAGACACTTGGTTGACTGGAAATTTGTACACTCAAGTCCCACTGTAGATTGCAGCTTATTCTCTACTTTCACTTAAAGAGGAATGCATGCTTTTTATACATAGATCATATTCCTCTCCTCGGTTTCGTCATTTTTTGGGTTTTGCTTTCCATTTGTACACTAAAAAATGTTGAATTACTAATCACAACACTGTAAATAGCTACGTTTTTTACATTTGATTTTATCCACCACAGTTTTAAAAATATATTTAAACATGATTATTCGTTCAGTTTTATGAAAATCATTGAAAAGCTTTACTGTTTATTTGATTACTAACAATTTGTACATATAAAATTGACATAGTTAAATACGCCTAATAATCCAAGACAGCCTGACAAGTAAAATTTTAATTGTTTAGTGGATCTCTGGATTTCAGTGTATGAAAAATAATTTTTGAATGATAAATGTGTACATTAAGCAAATCAAAAAGAAATTATTAAGCGTGCTGTTAACAGCTTTCAAAAATTGTGTTGTTTTTCTATTTGTTTGTTTCCACATGTAAAGACGAGTACAATCTTAATCCTGGTTTAGAATGGGATGACGAATTCGCAGGTAGGACATCCTCTCCATTATATCCTTCAGATAATTCTTATATCGCTAATAGCTGGCCGCAGATGCAATGCAGTTTTATGAGTTATTAAATTAGTAACGAAAATTACAGCAAACTTTTTATAAATATTTAATATGGTGAAATGCAGTTTTTATTCTTCCTTTTTCTCTTTTTATAGTTATATTTTTTGGGATTTGCAGTTTCAATGCTAAAAGTTCTAGTTTGGAGTATTGTTTGATTTAGTTGCGGTTATTGTTGGAATAGTTGTTCCTTTTGTTGGGTTATATTTTGGATGCATTGGCATTTTTGGTTTTATTTCCAATTCATACTTCCTTTTGCTTTGTATTATTGGTGAAACTTTGGTTGTCGGCAATTGTTGGGTTTGCTTTCTCTTTGGTTCTAAATATCCTCTACGCTCCAAGGTCCACAATTTTTATTTGGCAAAGTGTGACTGATGCGTTTGCTTTTGTTGTTTGTGACTGATATCATAAACCACGATTCATTAGTGGCCACCCAGACACCATTGAATACAATCAAAAACGTATCTATACGTATAAGAGTGTTTTTGAGTATCTGTTTTCTATGCCCAGACACTTATAAGTAAAAACGCTACTATGTTGTATTTGTTTAGTGAATGGTTGTGGAGTGATGCTTGCTAAGAATTACATTTTGTTAGAATCGGGGCGTTGTGACTGATGAACGTAGTTGGGTAATTAATTTCATTCGGCTATTACATACTTTCTATTGATTACTAATTTATAAAGTGGCGTGGTGAAAGTAAGTTAGCTCGCTCGGGTTACTTTCAGATGAAAACGAATGTTTTATCGCATCGTTCGTGCCAAACTGCATGGTAGATTTTAGGATAGGAGGAAGGTAGTTTGATACCATTATTGGTTGATATTGGTTTGGTTTTAATAGTTGTAAATGAATAGTTTCGCTAATTGCATTGGTCTGAGCTATTTTAGGTTACTGTAAAGAGAAAAAAAGTACAATTGCAAGTTTTTACTATAATTGTTGAACATTCATAAAACAATATTAAAACTATCACGCTAAAATGACTTCAACAAAGTAAAGCGTCCATGTAGTATAGTAGGATAAAACATCATACACCTTTGGTTTAGATTAGTTTTAAGATTTGCAGAATTAACAGACTATATATATAATAACTTTGTAATTTATCGTCAATCCCACAATCAGCTTAATGAACAGGTTATTACTAATAATTGCTAATTTTTATTCACACACATAGCTGTAATGGTTGTGTTGCGACTGTAGTATTTAGCCGTAGTCCTAGGACAAGTTGATAAAATCGTTGTTGACCGAAGTTGTATATATATGGCGAAAAAACTAAGGTGAAAGGAGAGAAAGTACGATTATGTTACAGTTATGTTATCATATCAGCATTAGGGAATTGGTTGGCGTTGCAGCAGCCATGAACTATTTATTTAATTGTCATGAACGCATTATGCACACGCCTGTAAATCTGGCAAAAACCTTTAAATGGTTGTTTGCAAATTGTAGAAGGATAATTACATTAGTTATTAGATTAGTGCCACACATACAAGAATCATAGGTAATCTGATCATTACAATCAGGCTCACAGTAACACCTATGTAATTAGAAGAGTGACTGTTGCGTGCCCGAAGATATTGTACAATTTCCTGTACTAAATGTGATCGACACACGTATGACGAAAGGAGAGAAAGTACGATTATGTTACAGTTATGTTATCATATCAGCATTAGGGAATTGGTTGGCGTTGCAGCAGCCATAAACTATTTATTTAATTGTCATGAACGCATTATGCACACCCCTGTAGGAAATCTGGCAAAAACCTTTAAATGTTTGTTTGCAAATTGTAGAAGGATAATTACATTAGTTATTAAATTAGTGCCACACATACAAGAATCATAGGTAATCTGATCATTACAACCAGGCTCACAGTAACACCTATTAATTAGAAGAGTGACTGTTGCGTGCCCGAAGATATTGTACAATTTCCTGTACTAAATGTGATCGACACACGTATGACGACCGTTTGTCTGTTGTATATAAACTTGTAAATTCTTTCCTTAGTAGCGCTATTAGCTTTTGAACCGCTATTTTGCTAAATGCGTCTTGGGGTGTGTGTTACTATTACGTTGGTACAGTATTGACTTTTGATGATGGGCAAGTGGACGAAGAAGAGTCGTCACTGTCGATGGATCATCGTCTTCCGAAGCTGCCACCAGGAATTCTGCCCCATGGATTTCCTCAGGTTGTGGATGTGCAGCCAGCCCTAACAGCTTCGGAGCAGGCTGCTAAGCAGGAGGAGGAGCAGAAGGCAGTTAAACCAAAAGATCTGAGTGATGAGGAGAAGCAAATGATAATCATGTCACCAAATTTCCAGAGGTTTGTGGATAAAACTGCAAGAATCATTGAAAGGGCGCTGAGCGAACATCAAGTGGACATTTTTGTGGATTATGCTAAAACAACTGATGGTGATGACGCCGGGTAAGTTAAGCTTTAGGTTGACGATAACGTGGTGGCTTTGGAACGTTATTAAGAAGTTCCTGTATCATAAAGGCTAAATTACATTGATTTTTTGTATGATTGGTATTGGTGATTAGGGAAGAGAAGTCTGCTAACAGGCTGTCATTAAATCGCGTCTTTTATGACGAGAAGTGGTCAAAGAACCGATGTGTTACATCGTTAGATTGGTCTGCGCAATACCCAGAACTAATGGTAGCAAGTTACGCCAACAATGAAGATTCACCCCATGATCCTGATGGCGTTTGCTTGATTTGGAACACAAAATTTATGAAACCCTCACCAGAATACGTATTTCATTGTCAGAGTCCTGTGACTTCAACTACATTCGCAAAGTAATTATTATGCTTAAATTGAAATGAAATTTGCTCAAAAGTTGGAAATTGGATTTTTGCTTATTAAATATGATTTATTTTTTGCAGGTTCCATCCCAATCTTGTGCTCGGAGGTACATATTCCGGATCCATCGTTTTATGGGATAACCGAGTTGAGAAGAAAACTCCTGTACAGCGGAGCCCTTTGACTACATCAGCACATACAGTACGATGAAAGCAAATGAAAGTTTACCTATGCAAAATTTGGTTTTGGTGACAATTCAATAATGAAAGTCTTGTTTGCCTATTTCAGCATCCTGTCTACTGCCTGAAAGTCGTGGGTACTCAGAACTCTCACAATGTAATCAGTATTTCAACCGACGGGAAATTGTGCTCTTGGTCTTTAGACATGTTGGCGCAACCACAAGAAATCCTTGATCTCCAGCACAGGCAAAACAAAGCTGTCGCTGCGACATGCCTCGCGTTTCCCCAAGGGAGTGTCAACAATTTCGTCATTGGTAGTGAGGAAGGAGCTGTTTATTCAGGTAAAAAGATTTTCGATTTTGTGTTATCAAAGCCTTCCTGTCAGGGTGTCTTTTATCATCTTTACAAAATTTATGCATTTATAGCGTGTAGACATGGAACGAAGGCTGGAATATTGGACAGCTACGAAGGTCATTTTGCCCCAGTCACAGGAATTAACCCACACAATGTACCTGGTCCTGTTGATTTCTCACATCTCTACTTGACATCTAGTTTTGATTGGAGTGTGAAGTTATGGAGTTTGAAAGTAATTAGTTGAAGCGATAAAGTATTACACGTTATATAAAATTTATATTTAAAATGATATAAATTTCCCCGTGTAGGAACCAAGGGTAAGTTCACGTAAAAATTAATACAACGACTTAGGTTACCCAATAAACATAATTTAAGCTTGAGAGAAACTGATAATTTTTTTCGCAGCAACTGGCGAATCCTAGAGCTGATGACTGGTCCAAATTTGCAAAGACTTTAGCGGAGTTAAAAAATAATCAAACTGGTGATGACTTGGATCAGCTTTCCATTAGTTCACGTTAACTTTGTTGTTTGTTGTGCTTTAATTAACTAATTTGTAAAGTGAACACAATGCCCTTGTTATATTTCGCAGTTTATCATTATCATCTAATATTAACTTGTGATTATCAGTTTCTGCTGCTAAAAAATGATGCCATTTTAATAAAGTAAATCTACGCCAATAAACACATTTTTAACTACATAATTATTTGTTTATTTTTGCAATGAACTGACATTTCGTGGCAGACTTATACACAAGAACGGTCACGCCTGTACAAGACGTACGAATATACTATCCAGTTCATTTTTGAACCGCTACATTTTTTTTGTCGGAACAGTGAATTGCCGGATGCAAAGAACGTAAAATGTAGCAGTAGTAGTATCATATAACGTGCAATATAATAACTTTTTCTATGATCTTTCAGACTAACTGTAATTCAAGATGGATTAAAACTTCAGGCTACGGACACAAATAACCCTTCATTCCTACACAAATATTTGCTTGATGACTTAGTCTTTATAGGTGGGCGCTGGGGAACCCTCAGAGTAGTCTCGTGTTGCAACAAACTGAAATACATTCAAAACAGAATTTGTTAGGTTCATATATCTCACTTCAACTGCCAACTAACTATCCTCCTTCAAGTTAATTAACATTTTATAACATTTCTTTCCTACCTTATACTGCTTATCCTTGTATTCATTCCATGGCTCAGGATTATTCTTCCTGCTCCACGTAACTTCCGGATTTCTAGTTGCCAATCGGAACACATATAATCCTGCCATCGACAATCCAATCCCAGTTAGTACATAAATTGGAAGAATCTAAAGGAGCACAAAAACATTATTTTTAAACTATGCATTTTTACCAAATACTCATAAAACTTAAAATACACACAAACTAAACTACGTACAGCTGGATTCTTCTTCATGCTACTCCAGCTAAGTCCACTGAGCCCGATCTTCTTCATTTTGTATTTTTGATTTACGTACACGTACCGCTACCTGCAAATTAAAATTTTAAAAAAACAACAAAAAATTAAATCAGTTTATAAAATGCATGTGGATATCAAAATTACCCTTCCCACTAACTATCAAAAAGAGTATATATACAATTTTAACGAACAAGCCACTAATTGGATTTGGGTTTCAATGTGAAATCTCCAAACAGCTGATCGTACATCATTACAGCGGCTTTCTTACTAAAAGCACTATTTATAAATACTTTTACATTGTTACTCACCTTACCTTATTATTATTATAAACCCCTTTAAATACTTTAAATAAATACCAAAAATATTATAAAAACTTACCGAAAAACAAATTCACTGGTGAATTATGAAGCTGTACAAGTTGAGCCACTTCTCTGACCACTGGATAGGCTTAAAAGACAAAAAATGGATATCGGCTAACACAGATCTTAGACATGGATGGAGATGGACAGAGCCAGAGCACAGCAAATGATTCCTATGCATAAGCACGTACAACGTAGTGCATTTAAAAACATCGCATCTGTATATATCTGCTATGCTACAATGGAAATATACCCAACCTTATGCGCGTTTATGTTTAGAGGTTGATGAGGTTGGTATTTGCAAAATACACACTGGCAGATGTTCAAGTACTGTTCATTTCATACTCAGAATCCTGAACAAATACGTTTTAGGCCTCATGTCTCTCTGTAAAATTAGAGTTTGTATGAGGTGCAAGAATAAATGTACGGGAATATGCATCTACTGATTTCGCCATGTTCACCACCGGTAAAGGAAAAAGATTTAGTTTATATTTTATATGACAGTACTTAGAATATGAAACCATTTTGGCCTCATACTTGTTACAATTTACCTAAAGTACTAAGGCCACATCAAGTTTTAGGTGTACGAATGTACTTAACTAGATGTATAGGTAAGGTGCGTGTGTTCAATATAGGTAGAGAGATAGTAGACGAGTTAAGTTATAAGGACATTTTTAGAATAGGATACCACAAGCTAAGGCCCCCGCGAAAGTTATATTACAAGCGAGATCAGAGTAGCGAACGGATATAAATAAAAAAAAGCTGAGGGAGATGTTCTAGCCACAATATTTTTTGTACGGGAAGAAGAAGGGGTAAATGCATGTGTGTATGTGTTTTGTTTGTATTGCAATTACGAGTTGAGTGGAATAAAAAGGAAAAGTGAGATGGAGATGTGATTCTTATTCAGGAAGGAAGGTAAACAGTTTAAAATTTGAGTATGGTGTGGGTGTTTTGGGTATGCATAAATTATAAATAAAATACACGTGGAATAAGAAATGTTGTGAGTTGTGATTGAAATGGAAGATTGTTTTGGTTTTAATTTTGTAAATATATTGCTTTGATTATTAACAGAACCAGGACGAGGATTTTTTAGTTGACTCTTCCATGTGAGCAGTAGTGATTGTGACTGATTAAATTATTATTTTTTGACACTTTTAAGTGAGCAAGCCGGGATAGGGAACTTCCGGTGTGGTCAAGAGAATTCGAAGGAAAATACAGGAGAGTGAATTTTGGTAAGTAAGTAAGGTTGTTAGTGAGCTTAATTGGAATTTTGTGAAATTAAAAGTGGGATAATAATAATAAGTTGAGAGGTTTTTGTTTTGAAATTTTTTAGACATTAAGGTGTCCTGGCCACTTTAAGAAGAGCGAATAAGAAGACAATAGGAATCTGAAATCCAGATAGAGTAGAAAAGGTTCAAATACAGCTTTAGAGAAGACAACCCTTCCGGGAAACTACATAGCTATGGTATGGTTTTTAAACAGTTTAAGCTGTACGATGAGGATGAGGAAGAACAAATTTGTTTATAATATAAACATGTTTTTATGCATTGCAGGCTGTTTTAGGAGTTCAGTTAGCCATTTCCATGATTATGGCCAGTATTATTTCCAAATTTGGAGCAAGGCTGTCCTTAGCAAGATACTTACTTTGCAGTACTGGGTAAGTATTTTTAGTTTTGGTTTTGTTACATTGATAAATGTTTGTCAAAATAAGGAGTTGGATATAACGGAGAAATTTTTGTTTTTAGATTGACGCGATTTTTGCATCCGACAGATGAAGAGTTGCGGGAATTAGCAGGTGTGCCTAGAGATGTGATGGGTAAAGGAAAAGGAAAAGGAAAAAATC
>JAHZNG010003105.1:0-11176 GCA_027744375.1 Orchesellides sinensis
TCTCTGGGGAACGTTTTTCGAAATGCTTTGAAAACTTTCAGCAACTTCAATGGGATGAAAAATGCATTTTGCCTAAATGCGTGTACTGAACTTGGTAGAAATACCAACCACTCCAACTGATGTTGCCATGGTCAATAAAATTGCCAAGCCCAAAGAAGCTCATACTGTTCACGGGAGATATTCCAACCATTTCCCAGTAATGACTAAAATAAACATAGTTGATATTTCTACCGTTCCCAGTCAACGCTAAAATTCTACTGGTTTACTCCATTCCCCGTTATAAGTACTTTAAAATGCATTTAAAATAAAATGCACTTTGAGTATAATTATTATTCATTTAAGAAAAAGTAAAATTCCCGAGAGAGAAAAATGCATGATTTTACACAATTCATACTTTGTTAATCCAGTTTTGTAATATTTCTCTACCAAATATTTTTTTTGTCCAATTTTGTGAATTTATATGTAAACCTGTCTAATAATAGTTATATTGACGCTTTTCACGTCGGCAGTATGTCAAAAGCGTATATAGTAGCATATTTTACCAAAATTATGTTAAAAAGTTATTTAACTTGTTAAAAGTTTACCAAACGCGTTAATAACGTATAATAATTTTTGGTAATTTGTGTACAATTTTTTGAACATATGGCACGCTTGTCATGCATACGTGAAAAGCGTCAATATAAATTTTCATATATCAAGTCTTAATATATATACTAAAAATAAATTTCAATATATATCTAAATTTACCATAGAGTTACGTAAATTAAATTACCCCCACACAAAATATAGAAACTAATTTGATCAAACCACTAATAATAATAATTAACAAACCGATATATAATTTCTTCATCATCAAAAATAATAAAAATAAAATAAAAATCAATAAAACTGAAATATACGATACAATTACACAACAACAACAATTATAACAAACACACACATATATTCATACATTCAAAAATTTACTGCTCACCTTAATAATCAACTCAATCTCCGGAACCCCTCCTGTCCCACCACCACCACCTTCATTATTATCATCATCACCACCAAGCGTTTGTTCAGGAGGTCCTCCTAGTTCCCCACTACCACCACCAGCCCCACCCTCCAAAACCTCATCCCCAACACCACCATTATTCTCATCACCATTAATTTTGAAATCACCCATAATTTACTTGTATATACTTAATAATTACATAAAAGTAATTTAATACACACGCCCTAAAAAAAAATTTTTTTGTATTGGAATGTGAAGAGATGTGAAGGGATTATGATAAATAAAATGTTAAAATAAAAATAAAATGATTAATTAAAGCAAACTCACGGAGGATTTTCTCTCGAATATGTATATATGTTTATTGTTTCGTATATGGATATCCTGTCAGGTGTAGTTTTACAAGGAGGTATAGTACTTAGTACGTACACAAAAAAAAACCTCTTCTTGATAATAATACCGTGATCATGTATTACTGTATCGTGTATGTACGTTTGTAAGTATACTTATGGCATAAATTCCATATTATAATGAGTCATGTATAAAAAAAAATCAATAATGATAAATGCATTGTAAAGGTGTTTTTTTTTAAATTCATGTTTTAATGCACGTTACCATGTTATTTTAAATGTTTGTAAAACTAAAATATTATCGTATTATTTAAAAAAGTATATACCCATGACTACTGCCACCTACCATGTATTCATGTATGTATGAATGGAATGTCCCGTACACATATATACAAATTACATGTGTACGTTCATTAATTACGAAATATACTCACACACACACGAATGATACTTAATTTTTAAAATTAAGATTTAATATTTAATTTTGTTGTTTTAAATAAAATTTAGTATTAAATTTATTTTTGTTTTACTTATATTAGTACAACAAACTTAATGAAGATACACTTAATGTACAAAAAAAAAAAAAAATAGATCCAGAATACACACATACACACAAGTATAAGATATCAAGTATTATTATTATTATACTCCTTCCCCCTACGTCATCAGAATGGAATTTATACATACATACATTAACATGAAGACAATAAAAAAAAAGTAATTTAAATTGACGAATTTTATATAATTTTATTTTCAAAACACACACGAGACGACGAGACTGTGAAGATTTATTACATTGTTCGGAAGTGCCTTTTACTAATTAATCCGTCCAGAAGAGAAGCAAATAAAAAAGAATAAAAATTTAAAGTTTTTGTAGTTTTGTTGTGTTATTAGAATTTAATAAGAATTTAATAAATTAAAAGATTTTTAAGAAGAGGAGGGTTAAACGAAACGTATATGTAAAGAAACGTCGTGTTTCGTGTATGTCAGAATGTGTGGGATGAAAAAAAAACAATACGTAGTACGATGAATAACTGTACGAATTGTAGTAGTAATAATAGTCCTAATAATAATAACAATAATAATAATACGAATTGTAGTAGTAACAATAATGTCAGGAGTTCGTATCATCAAAAGGCATTACAACAGATTCGGTAAGCGTACATATACAATTTGGTTTTTATTATTACAAAATTAACATTGGTTGTAGTAGATTTCTAATATTTTATGCAGGAAGCTTATTATTTTTTTTGTGTTGTTAGTAGTAGTGGACAATCATAAGAACATTATCCGTTGATATATAATAATATAATACGGTTAAAAAATAAAATTAACACGTGTAATTTTTAAAAATCCTAAAATAGAAACTCCCTCCAACCATTCGCAACAGTGTTTTCATCATCCTCCTCATCATCAAACACCCATCATCATCATTATCACTCTCACCACAACAACCCAATCAACCAACAACAACATGGATCCCAATCCCAATCAACAAATACAAACCCATTCATCAATAATTCATCCCCATCAACCCGTTCATACACCTCATCATCAACCTCATCATCCCCACTCCCACCCCCACAACAACCTCAATACAACACACAACAACACTCTTACTACAACATCATTACACAAGCACAACAACCACCAGAATCACCAACCCGTGAACAAACACAACAACAACAACAATCCCAACCTCCACCAATCCCAACACGTGACCAACAACAAGTATACAACTACTATTCACAAAACGGTTATTTCACACCACCACCACCACAAAACAATACACATCATCCTCATCATCATCATCATCATGATCATCATCACGAACGCACAGACTACAACAACTCATACGTACGTACGTCTAGTAATAACACTCCATCAATCCACAATACTAACAATTCAGGAACACTAACACCTAACAATAATATGTCAAATAATTCATCAAACCGCCAATCCCCAAATACAACAGACCGTTTAATCCTAACACAAAACCTCCCTCCACCCCCAGTATCCCGTCCAGGAGCAATTGAGTATCGTGCCCAACAATATCCATTTGTACCAAGTCAAGTGCCTAGGAACGTACAACAATTACTACGACGAATTGATCTGAACACAACAACAACAACAACAACTAGTAATAATAGTACTACACCACCACCACCACAAACTCCATCACCTCAAGCAGGAGTAATAGCTCCACAACAACCCCAACCTCCATCATCCCAACCAGCAAGATACGTTCGAACGACAAGTGTTATTAACAACAACCCACCAGGATACACAACCACGAATGCATTATCAAGTAAAAAACCAACTTTAATAAGTAAATCAACAGTAGTGCCTAAACCTATACTCCAAACAGCTACGAATGTGAGTAACAACGAACGTCGTGTTGTTGTTCCCCCCTCCGCCCCTCCTATCCTTCATAATAGTCATAATAATACTAATAATAATAATCATCATCATAATCTTCTTCCACCTCCACCATACGAGGACATCCGTGGTGTTCATCATAACGTGTATCAAAGCACTACTAGCAATACGTTATTAAATAGTAGTAGTAGTAGTAGTGTTATTAATAATTCGAATAGTCCTCCACCACCTCCACTTCCACCGAAACCAACTAAAAAGAACATTATATTACAACCCAGTCATAATAACAGTAATAATAATAATCAACAGCAACAAAATGTCATATTGTCGCCACAACAACAACAACAACAAACACAATCGAGTAGTGTTCAGAATAGTAATAATAACGTCTCACAACAACAGCAGCCAAATGAAATAATTCACACGCACGAGAGTCCGATTCCTGAAAGGAAGAAATTATCCAAAGAAAAAGAAGAGGAGAGATTTGAATCGAAGGTTAGTTTTTTTTTAAAGTTATTTTTTTAGTGTTTAGTTATTTTGATTTAGTTACTTTCCATGAATAATTTGTCCAAGATTGCTAAGACGATTTTGAACACTTTTCCTGAAACGGAATAATGAGGTTGCATGTTTAATAAGAACTCGTCGATTTTGACAATGACAATGGTCCGTGGTTTAAGCTAATTTGGTCGTTTATTAAAACTGTGAGTTTTTTTTTACATAGATTCATTGGAAAATACATTGATATTTTAATTTTATATGGCTCCTCACGTCATCGCGTGCCATTTATGCCAAAATGTTAAGGTTTACTTATCAACTTAAAAGTAACGCCATTTAATGACGTTATTTACAAAATCCATCTCACGTCAATTTTGGTAAGTTGTAAAATTTTGGCATATATGGCACGATTGGCATGGTGACATGAGGAGCCACTATGATTCTCGAACAATATTTTGTTAGTTAGCCACAAAATTGCAAAGAAAATTCCGTTTTTTTATGTTATAGTCACGTTTATGTTTACATGTTTCGGTCATAATTAATTTAAAATAACCTTTTTAGCTTATTATGTCAAGAAGTAAATTATGTGGCTTTACGTTGTTACGTTGGTTACTACACAGTTACTACTGTCAATAATAAGTAATAATAATTCGTTTGAAGATATCAACAACAATAATTCTATTTGCCTGTATCATGTTTGGGATGAAATAAGATACGTTCTCAAAACATGAAATGATTGAATTTGCTTTTAAACAATACAATTTTTACATCAAAATAGACATCCAAAAGGTGCTCTAATTTATATTGAGTTAAATTTTACAATGTTTATACTAGTAAGGCCGCTATAGCGCTAGTAATATTCAATTCATGAAAAATAAATAAATATCCATAAAAAATAAGACATTAACGAATACCAATAAAATTTTAAAACTAATAACATTACGAATTGTTATTAATATACGTAAAAAACAAAATTAATTTATAGGTCCGAGTGTACAGTCCAGCAGCATTCAAGTTTTTCATGGAGCAGCACGTGGAGAACGTAATAAAGTCACACCAGGAGCGTCTTCACCGTCGCCTCCAACTAGAATCGGAAATGGCCAAGATAGGTTTATCAGAAGAAGCGCAAACACAAATGAGGAGGATGCTAAGTCAAAAAGAATCGAATTATATACGTTTAAAGCGTGCCAAAATGGACAAGTCAATGTTCAAAGTTATTAGGACGATTGGGGTTGGAGCTTTTGGGGAGGTGGCACTTGTTCGGAAAATTGATACTCAGTTATTGTATGCTATGAAGACTTTGAGGAAGAGTGATGTGCTGAGGAGGAATCAGGTCGCTCATGTTAAGGCTGAACGGGATATTCTTGCTGAAGCTGATAATGAGTGGGTTGTTAAACTTTACTACTCATTTCAGGTTTGTTTTTTTTTTTTTTTTTTGCGTTTTCATTTATCACAACAACCTTTATCAACAACAACAAAAAAAAATGAAAGAATTAAAATAATTTGTATATATTTATCCCTACAAAAACATTATAGGACAAGGACCATTTATATTTCGTAATGGACTATATCCCAGGAGGAGATTTAATGTCGTTACTAATAAAAAAAGGAATATTCGAAGAACCACTAGCCCAGTTCTATATAGCAGAACTAACATGTGCGATAGAGTCAGTACATAAGATGGGTTTCATCCACCGAGACATAAAACCAGACAACATATTAATTGACAGAGACGGACATATAAAACTAACAGACTTTGGATTATGTACAGGATTCAGATGGACACATAATTCAAAGTACTACCAAGAAAATAATTGTACGTACTGCACAGAAAATATTTGTAATGAACATAAGAGTAGTAGTAACGTTACGCATAATAATAATAATAATACCACCACCACACAAGTTCATTCATTATCAACAACATCATCATCAAATGGACCGAAAGTACTGGAAAGAAGACGAATGATGATGAAACATAAAGACTCGTCGAATGTTAGATGTTTAGCTCATAGTTTGGTAGGCACTCCTAATTATATTGCTCCTGAAGTTTTGTTACGTACTGGGTACACTCAGTTGTGTGACTGGTGGAGTGTTGGAGTGATATTATACGAGATGTTGGTTGGACAACCTCCTTTTCTTGCTCCAACTCCTGCTGAAACTCAGTTCAAAGTTATTAATTGGGAGAAGACTCTTAGGGTTCCTAGTAACGCTGGGGTTAGTCGGGAGGCGAGGGGTAATAAGCACATAATTATTTTAATAATACTTTTATTTTATTCGTTTTCATTTGTGTTTTCATTTTTATTAATAACAATAATTTGTTTCATGTATTTTTAGATCTCATTCTCAAATTGTGTACGGATCATTCGAGAAGGTTAGGCAAGAATGGGGCGCAGCAAATTAAGGTTCGAGCATTAAATTTTACCTTTTTTAATGTCCATTTAATCTACTAGGTCCAGGTTTTTGTCATTTTTAGCGGAATATTTGTATGAGAGTATGCTCCATAAGAACCCATGGTAGCTGAGTCACTTTTTATTCCTCAATACTCTTTGTAAAATAAAACGATTAGTTAATTACATGGGTTCTTATGGTGAATACTCTCATACAAATATTCAGCTAAAAATGACAGAACCATTTACTTAGTAGTTGACAGAGACTATAAGATTTTTTTTTTGTTCATAAATGTTTATTTTTTAATATGTTTTTTTTAAAATTATTTTTATTTCAAACCCACAGAACCACGCGTTCCTCCATCCAATCTTCCACCCAAACGTACCACCAACAAGCAATAATAATAACTCAACATCATCGAATACACAACAACAATCATCAAGTAACGCACCACCACCACCACCAGACTACTCAGACGCGTTATCAACAACATCCTCATTATCAACAACCCCATCATCCTACACATCATCATCATCATCAACAAATTACATTAGTAGCACATCCTCATCCCTCTCATCATCATTATCATGCTCATCATCATCAACATCAGCAGCAGCACAAAACACAATAACGAATCAACAACAACAACAACCCCCACTCGAATCATCATCATCCCCAATAAACATCCGTCGAACAATCGCCCCATTCATCCCAAAAATCTCCCACCCAACAGACACAAGTAATTTTGATCCATGTGAGGAAGAAGCTGCTGATCATCATAGGATGGATCAATATGACGAGTGGGGGAGTGAGCGTGATAATCAGTTTCATGGGTTCTTTGAGTTTACTTTTAGGAGATTCTTTGATGATGCGTACCATCTTGAGGATCTTGCTGGTGGGTTTGCTGCTGCTGCTGCTGCTCATGCTGCCAAACATAATAATAATAATAATAATAATTCTGAACATAGTGAACATAAACATGATCATGGGGGGAATTCTGGTGGTAGTAATAATAGTAATGGAGGACCGGTTTATGTTTAAAAATTATATACACATTTTTAAATTCTAATTTGTTATTTTTAAGGTAAATAAATATTTAAATTTACGTAATTATATCTTGGGTTTTTTTTGTGCTTGTTCGTTCGTCGTGTTTTGTTTCGCATTATTATTTGAAAAACATTCAAGTCATCGTGTATTGTTTTGTGTTTTCTTGCGTAATATTCACGTAATTGCATTTGAAAAGAAGTTTTGCTATTTTGTTCATATCAAAGGATTTTTTTTGATGAATGACGATGAATGATTTTAAGTACCAAATTTTTAATCTGGGTTAAAAATTCTGGGTAGGTGGATTTTGGGTGTTTACAATATGTTAGTTTTTATCAATGCATGAAACAAGTAACCCACCACGTTAATTTCACGAATGGTCTTTTAGCATACATACACAATGCTTTTTTGCACAACATAGAAAAAGGATTGAAAAAAAAACAACTCAAAATGGTTTGTTTGAAAGAGACATTTAAATTTAAACTACGATAAACCTGCAAACAGGATATATAGATAAAACTTGCTTGTCTGCCTTTTACTTATAGTTATTTTTGAAATTATGTAATTTTTTTTTTTTTGGATTATTGGTCTAAAATGGATTCCACCAACATCGTAACGGTACACAAAAATTATTTAATTCTCATTTTTAAATTGTTCCTTTGTTATTAAAGACTAAGTTTGCCGAAAACGGGCTGTTAAAAATGGGCTCCGTTCAAAAGTTTTTTTTTTTTTGCCCAAATAACTGTTTTTGAGAAAAGTGGCCGTTACTCGTAGACCGTTGTATAGCTTTTCTGGCAACGACATCTTCATTTTGGTGAAAAATGGACCAACTACATTATGTGCCACATGCATATATGTTGCTACAAAACATTTTTGAAATGTTTTCTAAAACGGAAAAATGTAAACCGTTATAGTGCCCATCTCAGAACTCCGCCATATATGCATTGAGAACCCATTGCAAAAAGATTTTTTTTTTTTTTTTTGAAAAAGGTTGAAAAACTGCGCCCAGGAGAGCAGTGACAGACAGACAGACAGACACCGCTAACAACAGACAGTTGCTAAATCACAAGTTAATAATAATTAAGACAAAACAATATAATAGCATATACCAGTTTAAAACAAAATTCCAATATACTAACGTCGCTCTGTATTTATAAAAAGGACTTTTGGCTACAGGTCGTCGTCGCTTAAACAATTCACAAATCATAATACAATTCAACAAAATCCTAAAAATAGACTTACTTGAAACAAATCACTCAGAAAACCTATAAAAATGAGTGTAATCCCGTTCATTATTCGTATCAAACACTAAAACGTGAAGAAAAATCAAGATGATGAAGATCCAACAAGTTATAGTACCTTTTACGTGTCTACTACTATTACTACTTGTGCATAATGGTGAGTATAAATTAAATAAATAAATTAATGGTGAGAATAAATTTTCCCATAAAAAAACCAGAAACAAGTTACTAATAAAAGTTTCCAAAAAAAAAAATTTTTTTTACTTAGGTCACACGTATGTACGAATAAAGCGAGGAACGCCAGTCCAAGGAACAACAGGATCCCGATCAGAGTACCAACGTAAAGCAGGTAACGAAGCGATAAACGAGATAAACTCAAACACAAACTTGGCAAACTGGAGTGCTTCAAATGCTGTTGGGAGTGCTGTTGGGAATGATTACTCTAACCAGTTACAAACCACTGCACAATTTGTTGCTCAGTTCACTGCTCCTGTCACTAAAGATCAAGCTGGTGGGGTTTTTAATGTGAGTACAAATTATATGCTTTTCTTTTTTTATTTGAATTTTCTCAATTTTTTTTTGATAAATTTCTTAATGAAATGAATATGTTTTTATTTTTGTAGACGATCAGAAACTTCCATCGAGCAGGTGATGTATCGTCAGCGTTAGCATCAAATAGTGGGGCTATTCATCAAGCTGCTAGTAGTGCTGCTAATAGTAATTATCAACAGGCTTTACAGGCTCAACAATTGGGGTATAATCGGGGTGGTAGTAGTAGTGGGAGTAGTAGTGGTGGATATGGGAGCAGTGGCAGTGGTGGTGGTAGTAGTTCTTATGGAAGTTCTTCATACTAATATAAAAATAACTTGTGATTTAGCTAACATTATTGGATGGATTTTGATTTTTTTTGTGTTTGGAGAAAGAGAATAAATAAATAACAATGAGAGGTTTTTTTTAAATGATTTGTTTTTTAAATCATGTTTATCTTTCAAGATTATAACTAAATTTCTAGTGCAACTCACACATATATATGTAAACTCGTCATCCTCAAATTTCATAGTTCACAAAACAAGTGATTTTTCAATTCAAAAAAATTATACGAAATTTATAAAATGTTAAAATTGTTCGTAAATAAGTGTCTTCTTGTGTACCATTTGCTCGGTTTCAAATACTAAACAAATAAATTGTAACATGCAGTTAAATATTAGAAAAATCATTATGTGCAATATGCAAGTACGTCAGGTTTTAATAAAATTTTTGTTTAAAAAGCATTTTACGAGATTCTGGATTCAATAAACTACTATTTTTGTGATGATATCCAAGATTTTTTAACATGTTTTGAAGATGTTGTCCAAATAGCAATTTTGATGAAACCAGGCCTTGGCTTTTATTTACATAACAGTAATTTTTTTCAAAAACCAAATACCAACGGATTTTCAAAAGGACATGATAAATCTTGTTTAGCTAGAAAAATCTTGATGATATCTTAAAATCCAGGATGAATATATGAAACATTACACGAAAGTGTAAAACTTGGGTATTTTTGATAGATATACATATAAAATAAGTTTCCATAAAATGTATTCTATATGAAGTGAAGATTTGTTACTAATTTAATGGCAAGATTTAGGCGAAAAAACTTTACACATATTAGTAAGTATATGGACAAATTTCTGGTATTTTATTTATACGTTTTATAGCCATTGTGATAAAGAGTTAAAACAAACAATAATTTTGAAAGAAATCCATTAATTACAACTCAGGTTAGAACCCTGTCAAGGTTATACCCACTCTATTATAATACGTTAAATAAGATACTTATTGGTATTATACACTGAATTAAAATATAATGTCCAAAATGTTCCTACCAAACTTTTTAATGCTGAACCTTTGTACACCCTTAAAAAAACATGTATGCATGAATTTAAAAAACCACATTTATGATTGCATGCAAATATATTCAATTAAAAACTATACAACAAGGTCGTTTAAAAAAGTGCTCATATATATAGTATAAAAAATTATATACAACAACCCATTTTAAATATTTAATAATGATCATATTATAAATACTTTTTTACATATTATACGAAATACGTTATAACAATAAACCCGCAATGCAGAATGTAACGAACTTGCAATTGTTGAGAATATTAAGCTGTATACCTTATGCTATTTATTATTTTGAATTTCTGTTACCATTTTTGGATTATTGGTCAAAAATGGACCATAAAACATGTGCCGCATGCATAGGTTAACATTCTGAAGTTTCGAAATTTTAACGG
>JAHZNG010003106.1:0-10742 GCA_027744375.1 Orchesellides sinensis
ATGTTGGTTACTGGCACAGCCTGCGTTCCTTTTTTTCTTGCCACGGTTATAATTGGCAACTTAGTTGTATTAAATCTCTTCCTTGCCCTGTTGCTCAGTAGCTTTGGGGCGTCCAACCTTTCAGCTCCAACGGCAGACGCAGACACAAATAAACTTGCAGAAGCATTCAATCGTATTGGTAGATTTGTTAAATGGGTAAAATGCAAAATTCGTCAATACATTGAGCTGGTGATTGATAGGTTAATAAAATACAAGAATGACCTCGTGGCGCGGCTTCGTCCACCACCGCCTCCACCACCACCTCCCGAGCCGGAGAGTAAAGAGGATCTCCCACCTCCAGATGGAACAAGAATGAAAAGCCGTTTGGCAGAAACAGCGCGACTAGTAATTCGAACCAAAAAGTTGATGAACAACATTCAACAGTTAAAAGCAGCAAATCAGGCAACCGAGGCAGCAAAGAAAGCTAAGGAAGTGGACTCATTTAGCATGAAATCCTATGGTTCACATACACATTATCCAAAAATGAAAACGAAGAAGCTAAACTCTGTAGCGTTAGGTGATGATGAGTTAGACGGGGATCTAGACATTTCCGATGATGATGGGAGAGGGGACAGGGAAGATTTGTTAGAGTGGGACGAAGATGACGACGAAGGAATCGAAGATCCTGAGAAAGTTCCAATGACCCATATGCACCACACCTCTAAACATGACGAGGAGGAAGAACAATACCCATCAGACTGCTTTCCTCCTGAATTCTACGACAGATTCCCTATACTAGCCATGGAAAACTCTCCAGTCCTTCCTATTTGGTCCAACATTCGACTTCAAACGTATAGATTGATTGAAAACAAGTATTTTGAAACGGCTGTTATCATCATGATTCTATTGTCGTCATTGGCTTTGGCTCTGGAAGATGTGAATCTGTCTACAAATCCGATCTTAACAGATATACTGTTTTACATGGATCGGATCTTCACAGTAATTTTCTTTTTTGAGATGATGATTAAATGGCTGGCTCTTGGATTCGTTGCATACTTTTCAAATGCGTGGTGCTGGCTGGACTTTGTTATTGTGATGGTATCCCTGATTAACTTTGTGGCTGCATTGGCTGGAGCTGGGAGTGTAGCAGGCGTTTAAAACGATGAGAACTCTAAGGGCTCTACGTCCTCTTCGGGCCATGTCCAGAATGCAAGGAATGAGGGTAGGAATTAGTTAAATTTTATGCTGTCTAGTAAATTGAGTTTTTATTAAGGTTCCCTTCATCTTTCAGATTGTAGTCAACGCTTTGGTCCAAGCAATTCCCAGTATCTTTAACGTACTCCTGGTGTGTTTAATATTCTGGTTGATTTTTGCTATCATGGGTGTACAGCTCTTTAATGGCAAATTCCATAAAGTATGCAAAGAACTTACTTAACCAATATAATACAACAGCCATTCATTAAAAATAAAGCGAGCTTGTTTGGTCTTTAATTGTTTTTGCAGTGTATTGATCCAAGTGATCACACTCGGCCAGATTATCGTATAATCAAAGATGCTACGGACTGCAAAAATAACAATTTCACATGGGAAAACTCTGTCATGAACTTTGATCACGTTGGGAAAGCGTATCTATGCCTGTTTCAAGTGGCTACTTTTAAAGGATGGATACCAATCATGAATGACGCTATTGATTCTCGAGAAACTAATCAGCAACCCCATAGGGAAACCAACTTTGTGATGTATGCCTACTTTGTAATTTTCATCATTTTTGGATCTTTCTTTACACTCAATTTGTTTATTGGGGTTATCATCGACAACTTTAATGAGCAAAAGAAAAAGGTACGGTAAAAAAGTCATTCTTTGTTTCACTTTTTATATTTTTGTTTTTGTCTCTATAAAAATTTGTACCATAGGCTGGCGGCTCGATGGAAATGTTTATGACTGAAGATCAAAAGAAATATTACGCAGCTATGAAGAAAATGGGTTCGAAAAAGCCAGTGAAGGCCATTCCAAGACCTTCTGTATGATTCACAAAACTTTTTGTATATAAAAATTCAAAAATACTTTACAATAGTAAATTGCTATATTGAATTGCAGTGGAAGCCTCAAGCCATGATAACTTGTCACAAACCAAAAGTTTGATATGATTATCATGCTCTTTATAGGTACGCATAATTATACGTGTTAATTTTTAAGATATTTACATTAAACCATAGCAAGTTACTGTTCTATTAAGACAATGTATTTGTTTCAGGAATAAACGTAAGGGGTCACACGGTCTTTGGTAAACTAAGTTTGTAACTTGCATGATTTCATTTAATTAACATTCCTAATGCAATCCAATTTCTTTTGTAGATGTGGACCATGACAATGGATCACTATCAGCAAACTAAGGTAAATATAGCTGACCTGGTCATAAAGTGCCTGTATAAAGTTTTTTTAAACTAAAAATTCTAAAATTTTACTTTAGATTTGGGATCAAGTGTTGGAAATTTTGAATGCAATTTTCATCGCAATATTTTCGACTGAATGCATTCTAAAAATATTTGCATTGAGATATTACTACTTTAAAGAACGTAAGAAATCACAAGAGTTTTGGAACTTTACAGTGTATATCAATACATATGGTTATTTTTAAGTAAATTTGTAAATTACAATGCATAACAAAATTGTTTGCTTATCATGATATAATGTTTATGCTTTGCTAATTATGATGATTTTATAAATTAGGTGACATGATATACTGCGTGGATATTCTTGATTCCTTGACCCGTGACTTCTTCGCCCGAAAAGGTAATCCAATTGATGAAACCCTGGAACTAACAGAGGTACAAGTTGCCGTTGACCGACCAGGCTACGAACCTGTTAGCTCGACACTTTGGCGTCAACGAGAGGAGTACTGTGCCAGGCTGATACAGACGGCTTGGAGAAAGCACAAAATATTTCAGGAAGGCAAAGGTCAGCAGCCAGTACAAAGTGATGGGGTTTTTCCAGGCACATCTTCAGCTGTAGTTCAGATTGAGGAAGAAGATGAGGAAGCCATAAAGGCTGTAGAAGCAGAAGGAGCTAAAAAGGAAAGTCTTGAGCAACAAGGTGGTCCAAAAGTTACGTTTGCTACCAGTTCTGGAATCCCTTCATCTGTTTCTTCCCCTACAACTGAAAACGTGTAGAGGTCATAGGACTATATTTTAGGAGTAGTGTAGCCCGATTATAGACATATTAACTTATTGTTGATTATCCTATGCTAGATACATAACTGAACAGGAATATTGAATGTGCTGAGATTTTCGAGAGAGTTAGTAGGTTATTAGAGCTCCTATATATGCTAACTCTATAAAAAATTTGGTTTAAAAAGCTGTAGTATTTTGCGCTGAGCTATTAACCTTTCTTTCATGTGCCATGAGAAATCATTTAGAATTACAAAGTAATAATGTCGATATGATGATGACCTTTATCAAAAATGTGATGATGCCGGTATACTACCTTTCATAATTGGGAAACAAGTAAACTTTAAAACGTTGTCAAAATTTATTACTGAAAACAAATTGTTGCTTATTGCACAAAAGACATTCTTATTTACTTATTGCATACATAATCATGACCACTACATTGGGATTCCTTGACGTTCGAAAACATCTGTATAACGTATGCAAGCATATAGCACTCCAGTTCTGTATAGCAAATTGATGGTGAACGTTGTAAAATATATCAGAGTCAAAAGCCCATGGACAGCTCTCCACATGAAAATCATATAAACAAAGACTCCAAAGCTGAGAGTGAGCGTTGCCAAATACGCAAGACACCAGTTGAACATCCACAATTGTTTCTCCTGTAATATTAGAAAGCTCTGGTTCAATCAGTGAATCAGGGTTCAATATAATAACAATCATTACCTACTTCAATGCCTTAAAACAACAGAAGTTCTGTAAACAAGTGTATTATGCTACCTTGAAAGTTAAGTAGAATCCGAGCATATAGCACTCCAGTTCTGTATAGCAAATTGATGGTGAACGTTGTAAAATAAATCAGAGTCAAAAGCCCATGGACAGCTCTCCACATGAAAATCATATAAACAAAGACTCCAAAGCTGAGAGTGAGCGTTGCCAAATATGCAAGACACCAGTTGAACATCCACAATTGTTTCTCCTGCAATATTAGAAAGCTCTGGTTCAATCAGTAAATCAGGATTCAATATAATAACAATCATTACCTACTTCAATGCCTTAAAACAACAGAAGTTCTGTAAACAAGTGTATTATGCTACCTTGAAAGTTAAGTAGAATCCGATCACACAGATAATTACTCTTGCATAGCGTATGAAAGTTTCTTCGATTGTCAAAGCCAACGATCTGTCCGCTAAAAAATATTAAATATGATCTTTTCACTGCTTAAATATAGATTGGAATTAAATAGGTTGTATGCATATTCGTATTTTACTTTCATCATCCAAATAGTCAAACCCAAGGCCATATTGTGTCACGTGCCGTTCAAAAAATACGTATGAGTTAATCATCTTTGAAAACAACAAATTTAATTGCTTCTTTCTCCAATGGCATAATATACATATGTATTTCTTGTGCGATATCATTAGTATATCTCACTATTTCCATCATAAGTGACAACCCGGCTGCAGCTCTTGCATGACTTTTGAAATAGTCTATCAGGAACGGAAGACCCTTGCCTATGGGTTCAAGCTCCACAATTGACTCAAATAGGGGGAGACAGCGAACTGCTAAATTAATCCCGTAGCCGTAAAAAGCCGTAGTGTAAAGAATGAAATATATTAGAACAAGAGCTACTTTGGTTTTAGCCCCTGTCCATGAAGACAATATTTCGATAAGAAACCAAATTAACTGAATCTCCCAAATGAACATAAAAAGACCTTCGGCAACTATCCATGCTTTCATTACAGGTTGCATGCCCTATTAAGAAAGGCCGAACACTACGTTGTATTTTATAAAAATCTGGTAGACATTAATAAATATTAACATTTGTGCACCTTAATTATAACGCCATAACCAAGCAAGCAAACGTTAACGAGGAGTTCCAATAATACGAACAATTCCACTAGCAGTTCCGCAGCTCCTAAGATAAAACAAATAAATTCCCATATAAAAGGATTGCTGAAAGATTACTTAAGAGCTTATCTGACTAAAGTCATGTTCCATATTTGTACCCGACTCCAACGGCTGTGTTTCGACGGATCTTCCCACAGCAAGCTCGGCGTAATCTATGCATAGTGTTGTTAGACTCATAACCTGAACCCAAACAAACATTATCGTATTTCATGTGTGTCTTACAAGTAGCGTTTGGGTTATCTATGACAAACCCACAAAACAATTATCATCTTACGCTTCCCAAAACGGCTAGAAGAATTAAAGCACTCCCAGGTGGAATTCCGAAACTGTAAATTAGCTTCATCATACCGATTTTATTTTACTTGCACATAAACCAGAACACAAGTTAAATGCTTACTGCATAACCTACTTTAAACAGACCATCACTATGAATTTAATTGAATCTTTAATTATGTCAACTTCAACAATCACTCCATGCCTGCATGACTTAAAATTAAACGTCCCATGTTTAACTCGAAATTAGTTCTCCGGCAGGTATTATTTGTATTATATGCTAAATGCTAATGTGTTGCATTTTACTAACAGCCAAAATTGCATTCTTTATGTGTAAATGCAACCTAATTACTTTAAAAAATTAATTAAATTGAAGGAAACAACCAAGGACACTCCTAACCATACTTTAGGACATGGTGAAATACCTAATCCAGGATGCAGAATACGACTTGCAATGCTAATGTTGCGATTCCAATAACCTCTGTCATTCCTCTGATCACATCCTGTGTTTTTTATGCATCCGGATTTTAGCACATTTCAAACAACAAACAGAGATTCACAAAGACACATTCATAATATTCACCTTTTTAAATCTAAAATCATCAAATGCCCATCTATATTCATGCATGCATTTCATTTTAATCTCTAGATACAGGTAGGTAGACAAACGTGTAGCATATTTATAACTTATGACACTTTATGATGTCGTTTTATTTGAAGGTTTTGTCTACATACAAACTACTTCGGAATCTAATATTTGAATGGATAATCTGTAATGCAATTCAAACGCTGTAATATAATTATGGAATCCGTGAATATTTGCCAATTTTGTATGACTGTGTGTCCCATGATTCATATACATAGGTATTACAAGGTATACATGCATATTATAACTGCTATGCAAAGAAGTGAAGGCTTTTTAAATAGGAGGAATGAGGATTAAAATAGATTGATAAGCGGAAATGAGTTGCGTGTCGTTTTCCTTCATTACCAAAATGGAAGCTTAGTGTATTATAATTATAATATGTGAAGCAAACCTCAAATCTAGAATGTTAAGTTCCTCTTCTGTATATAGGATTCTGTATATAGGATAGGGATAGGGATCTATAGGAAGGTACTTTTGGTATTTAGTACCAAGGGTCCACATTGCTTAAAGCTTACGAACGAGAAACAGCTACGTATTTTGTTTACTACTTTGATAAATAAATAGTAGGTACTGATTTTAATAAGCAATACGGGTACTTGTAGCGTAAGTACGCTACTTTTGAGTTCAAACTGGTTCATGTTCATATACTGAAGCTACTGAAGTTTAAATTGTAAATGCAAAACTACGCGTTTACCGGTGGTGGCCGGTGTGAATGGAATAGAGAGGTGCCACAACCGGAAGTGCATTGCGTGTGTTTTATTATTTTCCTCCTATATTAAAACTGATTTCTAGCAAGTTGCTACTCTTAATGAAAACCTAAATAAGACTAAAGCGCATAGCTTTTAATGTTTAGCAAATGAGATTCTCGCCATGTCGCATTTCATTTTGTCCATGCACATTGTGTAGTGCATTTACATTTCGTGAGTCGCATGCGCGTGCATTAACGCTTGTGGCTTCTGATGTCCAAATGAACAAAGGTGGAAATCAACCCATAAAGTTTTGTCAAAGTACCCCAGCATTTTATAAGGAGCTCGCGGTCTATTATGAATGTGTGATTACCCCCACAAGTATACATATAAAAGTGGCCGTAAACAAACAAGAAGTTTTGGGATCTTGTTCATTCGCATTTATGCAGTCCTGTGTTCCTGATTGGTTTGAGATATGAAGAGAGAAAGACAAAACAGGAGATCGTAGGAGACTTTGTGAAAATTTGATAATAAATTTAATTTTAATAGTTAACAAATTAAATTGAAGGACAAGTGATGACCAAAAGTGGTTATCTATTGACTGAAAATATAGGCAAGGTAAGTGTTTTAAAATGATTATCAATACGTTTTATATATATTGTTGATTGTACGTTGTATTTGTGTGATTTTGTGCAGATAAGAAGACGCGTTTGATGAGAGACTGTTGAGAAGTGTGACTTGTACTTGTGTGATATAATTTGAAGTCAAGAAAGGATTTCGGGTATGGCAGACACAGAAGAGCAGGAGCTACCACCGGAAGGGGGTGGGAGTGGTTCGGATGCTCATCTTGGAAATATCTCATCCCTAGCTGATGTCTTGAACCAAGAGGAGTTTTCTTCCCTGTCTGATAATGTTCGGATGAAATTGGATGGTTGGTGTGTTGACATTGTCCGTGTTTTGAAGAATGTGGAATCTGAGAAAGGTGAGTAGAAATGAATGCAGTGGAGGTATGGTTATATGGAGAGAGATGCGTTATTTGTAGTGGTGGGGTTGTGAATGTAAAATTTATTTTTTGACATTTAATTTGGTAGATTTCGAGATCTCTAGGCTGAGTAATGGAGTGTCAGAATTGGAAACAAATGTAAATGCGCTCAGAAATGAGGTGGAGCACGCCAAGAGGGAGCTGGAGGAGACTGGGAGCAAGTACAGGGCAACCGTTACTAAACTGGCGGAAACTGAAGAAGCAGCTATTGGGTAAGTAAAATGTTTTTAGAGAATAGCTGATTCAGGCAATATTTGCAATTTAAGAAATGTTTTTGTTTTTATTTAGGTATCACAAGCAAGTTGCAGAGCTACAATTGAAAGCGGATGTTGCGGAACGTGAGAAGGACGAGATGGTTATGGTGGTTGATAAGAGGAATGAAGAAGTTGACCGGCTTAATGAAAGTCTAAAGTCATTATCCGATCAGCTTCAAGCTTCCACGGTTGCTAAAATAGAAGCCCTTGTCAAGGTTGACGAATTAACTGGAAAGGAAATGGAGTTGGAGTACAAGTATGTCTTGAATGTGTACATTTCTGCTTTTTTGTTAAATGGTGGTGATAGTATGAACTGATCAACTAGTGTAATATTTATTCTGCAGAGAAAAGCAATTAGAGAGAGAAAAAGAATGGGTTGCAAAACAGGTACAGCTACTCAACGACGAGCTGGACAAGAAAAATGCTGAAATCGTGAATATTCAGAGAGAGTTTAGTATTAAGCATCTACAGCTTCAAACAGATTTGTCGGAAAAGAATGAGCAGGTAAAGAAAAAAATTATTTTTTAACGATAAGAAAGTGTCTGGTTTTCGGCTAAATATTATGTAGAAGTGCATACATTCTAATGTTTTGTTTTTTTGTGTTGCTTGCCCTCATAGATTCGAATTGCTGAGCTGTCCTTATCCAATGTTCAAAAGGCCAACGAGGCACAAGAAAAGCATATTGAGCACTTAATTAACAAGTTAAAGGAAGCCGAAGACATTGAGACTAAGATGCAAGAAAATTACCGCCAGGAAATTACTGCGCAACGAAAAATTGCTGAGCTTTACAAAGGTATATCTATTTATAATTGTACATGGAATTGTATTGTATTTCTTATTTGTTTCGGTTGTTTAAAATTTAAGTGTTTCTTTCCTAGAATCAAGTGAAGAAGCATCTAAGAAGGTTGAAGAACTTGAAGACGCTGTGTCCAGTTTGCAAGATTTACTAAAAAACGCCACCGTCAAATATGGGGAGCTCGAAACTAAATTCATCAACACTGCTAAGTCTCTACAGGATGAAATAGCGGAGAGAGATGAACAAATTTCTAAAATTAAAAAGGAATTGGAGAATGCCAACAAACTTATTGAAACCTTTCAGAGCAAAGGACTCACTGATGAAATGATCCACAGTTTAAGTCCAGCAGCAGCTGCGGCTACTAGTATGCTAAAGAATTCAAAGTCATTGACCCAGATTTACTCGGAATACCACGATTTATGCAACGAAGTAATAATTAAGAAGCAAGAAACTGTAAAGTTAAATCAAATGGTGAAAGAACTGCTCCAGGAAATTCAGACTCAGGGTCCAGAACTCGAAAGGGAGAAACTGAAAAATCAAAAGAATCTGGAAAAAATTGAAATCCTTCAAAGTCAATTGGATTTAGCATTACGGGATAGCGAAAAAGCCAAAACTGAAACCGCACACGTGAATAAAACTCTTGGTGCAGTAGAGAGGGAGAATGGTAGACTAAGGTCTCAGCTTAATGATTTGGCCATGCAGGTAAGCTTTATAAAATATTTCGATGGTATACAAAGATGTAGTGATCGAGTTGAGTTAAATATCAATATTAGAGATCTTCTCTTCCTAGGTCCGTGCCCTTCTTAAGGAAACAGAAGTTCAGCGTGGCACGTATAGTTCTGTTGTAGCCCGAACCCCTGTTACAAGTGGTATTGCTGAAGTGCCGGACATTGAAGCCTCAGCCCAGGTGATTTTGCATTTTTAAAATCGTACTATTATTAGAATACCCAGTGATTCATGCAGGAAACGCTAAAATATTATTCTTGTTTATTTCACCAATAGCAAGTCGTTTCCGACCGTTTGGTGACGTTTAGAAATATTGAAGAACTTCAATTACAAAATCAGAAACTTTTGGCGGTTGTGCGTGAGTTGACTGAAGGCCAAGAGAAAGCAGCACGCGAAGCCCATGAAGCTCAATTACAAATGATACAAGTAAGTTACGATTTTACGACTACAACAAGTAATTTTGAAGACTGGCTATTCATAGTCATCATTGAATACAATCAAAAACGTATCCATATTAGGCAGATTTTGAGTATTTGTTTTCTATGCATAGTCATTAATCCATGGTATGATGTTATTATAGAATTCTTTCCAAGATGCCATGCGCGAGCTTGAAGTTCTTCGTGAAAAACGAATGTCACAAGACAAATTGCTGCAAAGCGTCATTCAACAGCGTGACGCCCTTTCTGAACTACTCAAACAACAGAAAAGTCCAGTTAAAGTCGCCGATTCCAGTACTGCTGGCAAGGTACGTAAATTAGTTATTTCATATAATGTACAAAATTACAAATCAGGTAAATTGCATGCATGAATTTATTTACAGCTCGCAGAAATTCAGAAGCAGTTTGAAGCTCTGCAAGCAGCACATAAATCTCTTCAAGAAGAGTATGACACGTACAAAAAAGAACGTGGCGAACATGAAAAATTAGCAGTTGAGCAGAGCGAAAAGTTGCGTGATGATGTAATGAAGATGCGTACTGAAAATTCCAAGTTAGCCTCACAAGTGGAATACAATAACGAGCGAGCTAAAATTTACAACGCAAATCTGGAAACCTACAAGAAGAACATTTTGGTCTTGGAAGAGCGTAACAAGAAGTACAGTGCAACTACTCTGAAGCTAGAACAGAATTTGGAGATGCTTAAGGTACTGACTAAAATGTTTAAGCGAAGGTAAACCGTCATAATAATTTTAAAATGGGTTACTAACAAATTAATGTTTTTTTGTAGTCTGAAATTTCAGGGGCTCAACAAAAACTGGCTCGAAC
>JAHZNG010003107.1:0-11518 GCA_027744375.1 Orchesellides sinensis
CATCAAGAAAGTCAAAATTAAAAAAACTACTAAATTGGGCATTTTTATGTTTGTATCAGAACATTTCTTCCAACTTTATGCTGCAACCCCCACAGTCAACGAAGAACATGTGTGGAATGTCAGAAATATTACTTATACTTCATACTAGGTACATGTTTTAAGTACATCTAAAACAAAGCAAAAAGTGACTATTTACTGCAATTAATCATTTCCGCCTGTAGTTATTTCCTAAAAACCTACCTTTACCACTTCGTCATTGCCAGCCTACTCTAACAAACCTTTTCTTAAACCCAATCCGTGTCAAATTATGTAATTTACCAGCTACATATGTCACCCTCCTTTCACTTATTTGCCCCCTCTTTCTCCTATTCCTATTTTTTAGTCTAGATTTTAAAAAATACATACTTACTTTGAGGATAATAGTTTGAATTGAACAAAGCAGATTTCATTTCGTTTCAGTCTTAGTTTTCCGGTGAGCTATTCAATCAGCGAAATCATCAGTCTTCCTCAGTAAATCTGGGTTGCATGGGTTACACTAAGGAAGAATTCTAATTTACTTAGACAAGCTAAGGAAAAGATCTGTGGGGACTAGGGACCTTTGGTATTTCACTGTATAAAGTAAGTGTCGTAATCAATCAGTTTCTCTGTTTGAAATAAAGAAAGGCATGACTACATAGGACTACATGTAAGGACTTCAAAGGTATTTAATCCACATGAGAGACCTTCACAGTTTTCAAAGACAATTTGGCTTGACTTTAGAGAAGATTGATTTCAGGCAGTGAGGAAGCAGGCAAAGATAAAAAAAAAACATACCAGAAGTACAAATTGTAACAGTCCCAATTTCTGATGCTACTAATCAAACCTGAGAAGGCCAAATGAACAACAGGAGTCTTGAAGCGTTTCAAAATATGAAAAGCAAGCATAATTTTATGCTGAAATGCCAAACTGCAAAAATGTGATTTGTTTGCACAAACGCATATTATCTACGCATAGGTATTTTGGTTATAGCTGTGTCAGCATTTTAACACAATGTACAACTTCGTTTTGAGATCAAACAAGTTGTCCACTACCTTCTTCAGCCTTCAAGTAAACCAAACAGTTGGAAATCTGGTAAATGTAATAATACTTCATGAGGGAGCTTAAAAAATGCAGTAGTTTTATCAATATTAGAAAAAGTTTATTAAAAAGGGTTGTAAGAACGAAACGAAATTCTTAAAAACATCTGCTGCATATTTGCTAAACTTTTTGTTAGCTTGTCACGGACACACCATATTTATACCTGCCTCTATATACTTACTTGATTTATAGATGAGTTTCTGCAGAAAGTTGAGTGAAAAGGATGTAGGTCGCAGTTTACAAAAGGTATTGTCCAACTTTCTCATTATAGATAAGTTTCAATATTTGTTCGCTACAAGAAATGGAAAGCAAGAATACTTTACATGGATGCAGAACCAGTTGTCCGAATTTTAAAGTACTTCTTGTAAAATTCTAACTTGATTGTTGGATCGAAATCGATTTGAAAACTTACCCGTGTTTTTAGCAGCCTTTGTTTGACAAGATTTGCTTACAACTTTTAATATTACATGCAGAATCGAGTAAACCAACTTGTATTAAACCGACAAGATCAAGCTTTTTCTGTTTGTTTCATGTTGCCCCGAAGCCTAGAGCAAAGATATATTTACAGTGTTCATTTCCTTTACATGATATGATATTTATCATTTCTTCCTTCCTTTTCGATTTATCTTTCGTCGAAACATAAAGCGAGTTTCTGACATCATTGTTCTTGCTTAAATAAAAGGGTCTATTCTTTCAAGCAGTATTATCGTCAAATGTCTATTACACGTTTCATTTGACTCAACCTCTCATCTTAAATCACTTCATCCATCATATTTACTGGCATTTATTGCAGAAAGAAGAATCCTTATCTCTAGGCACAGAAGCATTCTATTTATTCCGTATCCGGTTATACATAATATAGGATATAGACAAATAGTAATTCTGAAGATACAAACAGCCTTGGGAAAATTCTCCCGTTTTTAGCTTGCCCTAATTTTTAATAATAATTAAACGAAATAATTGGGTATTTGCTGTGAGAGCAAATTGCAGAGATATTATGTAATACCACCAATTTCTTTCTACCTGAAGGTTTTTTCTTTATTCTTCATTTGCCATATTTTTACGAGGTTTAAGTCCTAAATAGGGCAAATTGCAAATAATTTTCTCTGGCGTAATTTTACAGTGTTTGGTAATAATAGACCCCAAATTGCTGAGCGTAGTTGCACATACACTGGAGATTAGAGGAAGTGGATAGGTGTTCCATTTTTATTAAATATTGCCTGTCTTTTTAGCAATAAGCATCACAATTAATGTTTTTAGTAACAGAGAATAGTTAATAAATATTTTTTGCATTATTTCGGTGGCGTTAGTTTTAGTAAAAATGTCAGTTATGTAGCTATTAAAAACAGATTAGAAGGTTTCTAGTAAGTTGCAGTGGAAATACTAGAAGGATATAATCTCTAATTATAAATATAGCATAATAAATTACAACTAAATGAAGATTTCATGTTTCATGATAAAAAAAAGATCAATTTAGATCTGTAAGCTTTCTTTAAATTTCTCGTAACCAGCAAAAAACACTCGGAGACATGAAAAATGGGTCCATATAAATACTAGCGTACATTGTTCTAAAAAATAATACACCTGCGGTCACCTAAACTAAAGGATGAAAATGGCCAACAGTATCGTATCCCATAAATACAATCCTAACCCATGGATAAGTTGATTTAATAAACAAAATAGACCACAACTGTACATTTGTCATGTCTAGAACCCTTCTTCAAAGGAAATTTTCGGTGTCGCAGTAGCCACATGCCGCACTCTCATAACAATACATTATATTTACCTGTTCTTATATATACAGTACAAATCATCAACCACAACACAGCCAAAATCCTTTAAGGTATACGAGACATTATTGAAACCACAAAAGTTTCAAGACAACCTAAATATACTGAATTCTGCATCTCGTTGAATTTCATCGGAAGCTGTGGTAGGATTATTATGCAAATTTGACCCTTCTACCTACGACTAGATTATATGGATTCATTCGCCAACTTTCCAATTCGTTTTCCCCCAAAACATGTTTTGTTTTCTAGCTTCATTGCACCTGGAATTTCCGACAGGCAAGGAGGAACTAGACTAGACACTACATCTCATCCTCTCTCCACTTGATCCTCCAGTAATCTCACCTTGAGTTGTCTGGCTCTTGTAGTACCTAAAATGCTCTGTATATCTCTGGATGAGTACACACTCGACAGTGGATGAGAAAAACTCTCTTTCTGCACAAGTACTCTTCTCTCCACAAGATTCCCTAAATCCTTCAGGACTCTTGGGCATTTTCCTATTTTCTCTATTTACCAAATAGAAAGTTGAGTGAACTTGAGAAACTGGTTTTGTAGTTGAGAAACTCGGAAAAAATCAATCATTCATGTTATTTGCTCATACACAAGTGCATTTCTTCAATTGGCAAACGGCAAACGCTTACAGGAATTTGTATATTATCTTTATATCTTATATGCTATAGATGGACAGATATTATTTATATTTGTTATAAATCTGAACATAATTTATTTCAAGCCTTTATGAAAAATGGATCAAGCAGGACAAACAATTATTTATTTTGCGAAATTCATCAGGTAGATTTAGATGCAATAATAATTTGTCTGTCTACAAGCTTGGAAATGTCATTTAGTACAAAAATATATGTGTATTTCCTAACATAAAGGTTTTTAATGAGTACGTATAAGCACATTAACATAATTTCATGAACATATACCCACCAATATATTTGTATACAATAACAGAGTATGATCCATTAGTAAGGCTTGTATGATCCATTTAAAACTGGTATGCAATTTTGACTTTAACTATATCTCATCCACCAATTCAATCTGTGTTAATTAATATTTTGCTAGCTAGTTAGAAATAAATGAAGGGCTGAAGCTCTACTCGGAAATAAAACTAGAGCGATAATTAGCCGGTAATTGAGCTAAGTGTGTGTCAAGTTTGAAGTGAATCCGTCCAGTAGAAAAGGAATTAGAGTACGTACGTACAGACAGACAGACACCAAGCTCAAATCATTAACTCCCTTATAACGCTAAAGCTCATAGAAGTTAATAAAAACCTTTCGAATTGATTCTTGCGTATGCAATTATCTTTCTCATAAAATCCAAAACGAGCACTTTTCTTCTTGTGGTCTTTAACCAATCATCCATTTTGTGGTTAAATCATGCATGAATAAGATATGCATCCAAATGAAAAGCTTTTCAACTTGACTAAAAGCTCTAATCGCAAAAAAATTTACCCAGTGAGCAAAATGCAATATATATTCGTACTTGGTGCACAAGTATATTTGTAGTCCTCTCCAGGACTCTAAATCTATTTAAATACGTTTACATATTATGCTCATTGGAGATTAAGACCTGATGGCAAGCACATATGAATATGGAGGCTACATAACATTTCATCATAGCATACGTTCTTATATGTGCAGTTACAAAGTAAAATACATAAAAAATCTATCTGCATATCACACCCAATATGCATAGGTACATGTACAAAATTCCTTGGAAAGATTTGTCATCCTCTTATGCCTGCTGCCCTATAAGCGAAACTCTGATCGTGGGATATTTGTATGTATAATGCAATCTAATCTGGAATACTTCCTGCAGACGTAGTTTACTCGTTTAGTTTTGAGCACACTACATTTTTGTGACAGTAATATTTTTTCGAACAAGCTATAATGTCCACTTACCAAACAAGTACTGAATTTACTTGTAAAATTATGGAAGGTGATCCTAACCTATATTTTAGAACACATCTTCTCAAAGACTGTTGTCCAGAAGATGTGGTGAAGGTGCTATACCCAATGTCTGAATGGGAACGGGCTAAACGCGATGAAGAACTGTGCAAACGTTTTTCAAAAATGTATTTAACAATTTTTAAAAAGCCCAAAGCCGGTGTTAGTGGTACAAAGAAGGTTGATATTGCATATCCATCATCTCAACCCCAACAAAGAGACAAAGTAAGTTTGACTGTGGAACGAGCAGTGAGCAAATACCGTGAAGTTATTCGAGGTCAGTATGGCAGCGTCAACAAAAGTACTTATTTTCTCTCTCAAATCAACTTGGAATCTGCACACAAGAAGGGAGTTGACCAATCAAGGTCACTGGTAGTCAATGAATTTAAGGATGATGTAACAATGAAGAACAAAGCTCTAAAGATGCTCACTGCCAGCTATTCTCTTGAAAAATTTTGGATTCAAAAAGTAAATTATCAGAAGTATATTGGACATTTAACGCTTATCTGTAACAGAGGTGCGGACAGGGCTCGGAAGAAATACCAGTCTGTATTTCCTGAACAATTGGAGTCCCTTCAGAACTTTGAGTTTTTGGAGGAGGAAGAAATAAATGGTAAAATGGAAGCAGTGATGACGGCATGTATGAGGGAGTTCGAGGAGGAGCTAACCTCTGCTCGAGAGTGGTTGGAGAATGGAGTTAAGAAAAACTTGAAGGATTTATTTTCCAAAAAGATGCAAGTTTGGAGGGACACTACAATGAAACAACATTTGGGATATAAGGAAGCAAGCAAAGAAATTATTTGAGATGGTAACAAACGAGCTACATTTGAAGTATAAGGTGGAGATGGAGGCAGTGATGGTTAATGAGCCTTGGAGGGTAAAACAGGAGCATGAGACTAGAATGAAGCAGTGCTTATCTGAGTTTATACAAGATTGCCGACTTGTTGGTGGCGACAAATTTAAGCAGGAATATATGACTGAGTTGAAGAAGAGGATGGAGGATACTTTTATGACGATTACGAAAGGGATTAAAAGGATGGCTGATAAAACACTTGAGGTGTATTCAAAAGATCTGCAAACTACCACGTGTAAAATGATTAAACAACTGTCAATCAAGTACGGGATTGAGAAGGAAGCTAGTACACGACTTGAGATGGTCTTGGAAGAGTTGTTCAAAGTCGATTATTTAAAGGGTGCGTAAATTAACGTATAAAATATTGAAGGTTGTAGGAAAAGTTAATCTGTTTCTAAATAAAGCTAATGTTTCTATATTACAGAAATAATTTTTGATGAACCAGCAGACAGTTTGGATGCTCTAGAACAAAATGGGGATTCTGACCAAGTTCAGTCGAAAAGAGATCACACATGGGAAAGCTCTTTATCTAACAAACGTTCGTTTGATGAATCAACAAAAGCCCATTTATCATCATCTCTGGAGGACGAGCAGCTTGCATTGGAATTTTACCCGAAAAAGAAGAAATCTAGTGATTCAGCACAAACTGGAAGGTTATAATAAGAATTGTACATTTGTGTATCCCTACTTGTATAAAAGAGCTGTACCCTGTTGTCATGTCCGGGTATAAACCAAGTAATCATCCCGTTTTGAAGTTTAAAGGACGTAATTTAGTGAAATCAAGCGTCACTAACTGCCTGGAATATATCCAATTTGCCACTTTGGTTTGATATTGACCTACTTTCCTCAAATTTGTCGTTTTACTCCATTTCGTTTGTAATTTTAGAGGAAGTAACTAGGAAGCGGAAGTGGGTGAATGTTTTGCTGTTGTCTATATTTGTACCAATTTATTCTACAATCCATGTCAGATCCTTGGAAATGTTTACAAATATAGGAAATTGTATTGCTAAAACTTTCTATCTGATTATTCTTGGTTATCCATATTTTATTATATGCATGCACTAACCTTGTTATGAATCCATTGACTTAAAGCATACATATCCATTCAAAACAAAAGTAGCTTCATCAAAACTTCACTAAAGCTGTCCATCTCTATTATGCCTCAAACCTATAGCCACTTTTACTTCGTATATTCTTCATAAGATAACTTTGTTTACTTTCTTCCTGAACTGCTATTTTTAGGTTAAATACACATACATTGTGGAAAGCTGAATAAACCTGCATATTATAAACTTCATTGTACGACCTTGGATCTCCTTTGTGAAATGTCTTGGGAAAAGTCAAAGGATAATAAAAATTACATAAATGTTAGGATTCCCAGCTTTCACTGTCTTTCCTCCAGCATATTTTTCTTTAAAGCATTCCTTGCCATAAAAGCACAAAAACGCAAAATTGAGTGAAAGCAAAACACGTGTAATGGAAATCTAAGCATGAATCCGTGAAATAGACACACACACGTTCCTCTCTTTGAACCACGTGAATTGGACACAAAGGTGAAGGTGAAAGCAAACAAGAGTATTTTTATGGTGGCCATTTAAACAGTAATGTACAAATGTAAATGGAAATCGTATATTTGCACAAACAAGCTCAACTCTCTCTCTCTCCCGACTATAAACCAAAAACCTAAATGCACACACGTACATTTAAACCATATCTTGAATCTAGCTGTCCCATTTTCTCCAAAGTAAATGCGTTTCAAATTGTCCCAAAGAGAAATACACACTGAAGTGCATTTCGTATTTGGTTCACGTATCACGCAGCGTTTTTAGGCACACCCATCCATTTATTTAGAGCAATTACAAAAGTAATGGGTAATTTTTGGACATTACATTGTTTGTTTTGTCAGTTTACTTTATAAACTTCTCTGTATTATTTCCCTTTTGTTTACATTCATAACTCCAACCATAGTAAAAGCACTCCAGTTAGTTAATGTAATGTTGGCATTTCATAATAACAGCCTTGAAATGGTTAAAAACTGGGGAAACCGTTAATTTTGTAGGTGGAAGGGCTCTTCATAAAATGTCAAAGTGGCTGAGTAAGTAATTCCATTAAATACAAAATGGCTAACCTTTTTTCATAGCAATTATGCAAAAGTCCATTAAAAATATTCTTTTTTGCGTAAATTTAAGTGAAGTCTGGGAGATTCGCAACTAGAAATTACATTTCAAGGCAAGTCGTTGCAATCTCCGTAAACATTGCAAATATGTCTTAATTGCTTAAGAACTTCGGACAGCTGCTTATATTTGCCTTTAGCTATTTTTAAGGGCATGTAATACTCTTTTCTAGAGTTAATTCTTATAAACTGACATTAACACATCACTGTCAACATGTCAGCCAGATTTCACAAACTATGATGTGTAGGTTTACTGTTTTAAGCAAGATATACTCTACTAACTAACTAATTCTTACCTGTCTCTAACAATTCAGTGGGATTGGAGCCGGAGACAATTTCGAGATCCCAAACTAGAGAAATGATCTCGTTTCGTTTTGCTTGGCAAGGAACAGCGTGGCAAGTAGTTTAAGTTATCTTAACAGCAAATTTACAAGCGACCCTTAACAAAAGGCTGCGCAACCCAAGATGCGAGTTTAAATTAAAGAAAAAAGAGTATTACATGAAATATAAAACCAATCTTTGTTTAATACAGTCTAACATGCACTTGTCCAAGTGCTAACGTACACTTTAAATGCATTATAGTATTATATGGTTTAGTGTGGTAAACCAAGGTAGTTTCCGGAATCGCTGCACACAGCTATCACTTTTACTATCCGTATATACAATGTAATGTACACAGCATGGTGAAAGTTCCGTCATCTTTATTATTGCATCTTACACCGTCATATCACACCTTTCACTTGCCCACTTTCCCCACGACCTTCACTGTAATCCCCTCATCTTGAGCAATACAAAATACAATAAAGCATTCTCCCTCTCCAAAAGTTTACCTAACGTTTAGTTTTGAATGTACTTCCATAGAATGCTAAGACCATTATCGTTACCATTACAGGCAACACAACTGCGACACAAAAGGCTTGAAATTGGTTTTTATTGACTCTTCACAAGAGATTCAGTTGGTAATAAAACAGAACAAAAAAAACGGTACCTTTCCTGCGAGCAGAATTCTTAATCTGAAACCAAAAGAACCTTGAGAAAAAAATATGTACTTTTTACACCGGAAATTGTCACAAGTCAGTTTATATTGCTAAGCTGCTCTAAAATTCTACCCTCATTTTTTTCGCAGTTCTTCTCCTGTGTTATTGTACATAAGAGAGAGAGAGAGAGTGAAAAGGGTGCCAAGTGTGGCTAGAATAATAATAGAGTTGGGAATTGCACCACGTTAACCCCATTTCTTTCCGCAGTAAAGGAAAAGATTATACAATATTTTCCTAGAACCTCTAAATTGTCAATGTCCAACGTGGAATTTTTCTCGAGTAATTTAGCATGGTCCGTTTTGAAATGGACTGCAGACCTGAGCGTGCTGAAAATGAAAATTTGATGGGAGCCTTCAAAGGTAAAAAAAAGTAAATAAAACATTTTGCTGCAATGATGTACCTTTTTTGTCAATATTTTTGGGGAAAGCATTTGGGGCACTGTGAGATATGTACAAGTTAGTTAGAGAGATAAATATTTTTTCTTTGAATGCTGCCCAAAATAATTAGATTTCCTGCCTTAGTAAGCCATTCTTAATCTTCCAGTCTACACAGCAGTTTTTTGTAGGGGGATCAGTTTTGTAGCGAGGATATGTCTGAATAAATAATAAAAGAGAAAGTTTTTTAGTCAAGGGGAAAACTTTTTTGAGTTGGGTATTATTGCGAGGAAAGTACAAGTTTGGTTCATCTCTTTTTCATTTTATTGCCAGAAAATTGCAAGATGGCATATGGAGGATTATCTTTCATACATATCCTTCCCAAGGATTCGGACAAAAAATGATAGTAAATTGTCCTGAATAATTAAATTCATCTGGATCTCTCTCTCAGTGTGTATAGGGTATATAAGTTCACAGTGGGTTGAGAGTGCATTATGAATTATGAATTTAATATTTGTCCGCCGTATTTCATTCCCAGTTTTATTTTTCTGTATGTCGCCATTTGTATATGAAAAATGGATCCAGAAGCAACTGTTTCTAAACAGGTTTGCATGGGGTATTTTCAAGAATTATCTTGGATTGGCTACAGCAACGCAACATTCTCCTGGAGAAAGTTGGCAGTTTGAAAGGGGTATAAAATAACAAGGCGGGTTTAAAAGCATTCCTTTCAAAGAAAGGTTTCTAGGATATCAAAAGAATACAATTTCAAAGCAGGATGTACCCAAGAAATACCTAGAACATAATGTTCGCCTTATAAAATATACTTTTATTGTTGTTTGAACACAGGTTTCTACATTTTATGTTGAGTTGTTTCTGACAATAAACAAATGTCAACAGTATAACTATAAAGGGCATTGAGTACAATAATAAGGTATGTAATCGATCAGTCGATCAAAGTAAGCAAATTTTGTAAACGTGGATCAAAAAATGTCTCAGCGGATGTACTGCAAAACAACATGAACTCTTCTATTGTGAAAATCGTAAAGATGAGAATACCACAACAAATTTGTTTGTCATGTTATATTATTTAGACAGGAAATTTGTCGAGGAAAAAGTCAACCTTTGAACTATTCCCTTTGGAAGGTTCGTTTAAGCCGCTATAAAGATAATCTTCAAATGACAGGATATCATACGCAAACATGAAGCTATTTGACACTTCCTTCCGCCCTAAAAAACAATGTGTCTTGTTTTGCATACAAAATTTTTGAAGGGATAGATTCCAGCGAGTGTTTTGCTGTTTCAGACTATGATATGCCTGTCATTTGCATAGTAAATGCTGTGAAGCTATGTATACTTTCTCCATGTAATATCATATATTATGTTGAGTGTGAAAGTCCTATTTCTCCCATGCAAAAATTTTGTCGCAACCGTGCAGAAGCATGTAATCTAATAATGACATACTGTATCTTTGTCTGTGCATGTTGTAAAATGATTTTAAAAGGTACATGGTAAAAGCTTCATATTATTTATGCTCTAATTGTTGCACCATACAAAATGAAGAATGTGTATTTGCCAGGCCCGCCTCCGGAATAAGAATTTCTCATTTTCCAATTTTATGCACTACCGGTTCCCTTTCTCCTCTGGTTCACTATATAAATAAAGCTGAATGTCATACTTGAGTATTTTACTACGCAGGAAATAAGAATGTATTTACATGGAACCATGTCAGCATATTTCTTATCCGGCTTTTCTTGTTAAAAGGCATTCTTAAATGGAGAAGTTTGCAATCAAGTATATTACAGTAAGTGGTCTAAGCATGACTTTGTGGAGCAAAATTAGTTAAAACTAAAGACAATCTATTAGAATTTGTTAAAGCATGGAATTCAAAAATATTGACAAATTGTAGCTTACCAGTTCTCACATATAGGATTTTGAATGGGCCTTTCAGAGGTATTCGGTGGAATTATGTTTATAAACAAGTAGCACAAAACAATCAACACTTACGTATCAATTATCAGTTATACATAACAATCATGTACAAGTTAATCACAGAAGTGAAGTTTTGAATCTTTCATGTGATGTATAGTGACTCTAAGATATAATTTGTTCTGCTGAGATGCTCTTGTTGTAACTTCCATTCACAGTGTGTTATATCATAATGTTTGTAGGTATTGACCAAACTTGTTCAAATCCAATTTTACTAAGAACTTGAACCAATTTTTC
>JAHZNG010003108.1:0-11455 GCA_027744375.1 Orchesellides sinensis
ACAGTTTTTGCATATTGTTAAAGGAAAAATAGGATAAGTAAATAATATGAGTGATTTGTGAGAAAAAGCTAGAATATCACTTAAATGCCGTCCAATGCTTATAATTTGTCTAGACATAACTAAGGGATTCATTTGAAAGTAATCTACTTGCTTATATTTAATACAGTAATATATTCAATTTACCAATTAAAGTTAATTTAATTATTCAAACAAGTTAAAACTAACCTGCACGTTCATTTGAAAGGGATTATTAACATCGGAGTAAAATATAAACACCAGGTTAAAAGATTTGCCAAATTACTAACCCAAGATAACTGAAAATTGATACATAACATTAAGGTCTCGGTCAATATGACAATATCCCAATCCAGTGGTAGATGTATATTGCAGTAGGACAAAGTAGGTCTAAAATCGAATGTCGTGTAGGAAACTAACTTGGTGAATGTTTAGATAGCTCTACGTGTCCAGAATAAAATATTTGTGTGAAACCTTAAAATATCGGGAAGACCTAACTATTGCCAGCGAGTTCCGCCTTTTAAGAAAGCAGCTTTTCTAAATTTATTTATTTCATTGTGTTTGACTTCACACACGGTGTGGTACATAATTGCTGCTTCAAAAACAACTTTGCTGCAATTATGAGCTATGTAGTTAAATTTAAATACTTTCTTGGGTATAACAGTCAAAAGTATTTGCAAATTTTAAGAAAGCAGTCGTAACAAGTATTCGTGGTAAAATAATTTTGTTGTAAACGTAGTAAAGTAAATGTATCAATGAGATTCGATATATTATGCGAGAAGAACGTTTATCCACTGTAAATAGTCGTACAACTAAAAGCTCCACGAGAAATTAGGTGCTGCAAAAATTTACATTACATTTATTTACAAAACCATTTTGGCTTAGACAATTGCATGTGTATATATAAGCAGAACATATACACATAATTTAATACGCCATCAAAATTATAGCGAAAAACGTCCTTCGTATGGGAGTTAAAATTGAATCGGTATGCCTCGCTGACCTCTGAAAATAATTATGTTTTTAAACGGAAGTTTATAAGCAAAATGTTTATAAAATTTCACTTAACTTCACACTAGTTGACATCCGTTCAAAATTCTCCCAAAACGGACCACCTGATTAATTGGCTCGGAGCCCAAAACCCGTCCCCAATTGTCCACCCCATCCGCGCAAAACCTACTGTACCTCACCCATTTACCTTCTTTGGAAGAAAGCGACGCTTTAACTCCTTCCGATTTCATAAAAAATTTGTATTTTTTCCACGATTTTGATCCATCACGTTACACTTGGTGGGATGCCAAGCAGAAAGTTGTACGGACAGGGCAGTAGGTTGGTTACAAGTTTATTTGTATTTGATTTAAATATTTAAAATTAAGCCTGTACACTGTTTTTAACATGAGATTAGGTTTAGCTTGCTTCCAACTTAACCTAATAACAAACTGAGCATGCATCATCCCCTTGCATGATTTTTGAATAGATATTATAAATGTTGTAACAAACTGAACATGTATCATCCCCTTACATGATTTTTTAGTTATTACATTTATGTACGTGAATAAGAAAGAGGGGTCTTGTTGGAGTTGTTCACCCAGCAATAGTAAGCTTGCCTGTTGGACCACTCTACGACTACTTTTCCCATTGAAAACTCATACATAGGTCGTATATTAAAAATATACATTACCTACCCTGATATATAACATCACTTGATTAAAACACAACACCAAAATAGCACATTTTTTGCTCCTTCCTTCAATATACGGGCTGTTTTGGAAGTATCTCACTGATAAGATTGTGATTTTTGTAAATGTAAAATACGAAGAACACTTAAAAACATGTAGGCAAAAGAGAACTTTATAAAGATTTGTTCTTAACAATCAATCTTTTACAAAAATCAAATGAAAATGGATACTCTAATGGTATTCAAAAATATTTTCAAAAAGCACAAAATAAATACGTCGATTTTAGTTATTACATTTGTCTTAAATATACCATTGTCAATTTTGTTCAAGGGTTTACGAACATTTACAACGTAAAACGATAATGTTAGAAGATTTTGATGCAAAAGATATGTTGGAAACTAAAGAAAAAAGAGCACTTTAATTTTCTGATGGAAAACACAAATGTTTGGGATTTGTGTATGCTGTAACAGACCGCTGATGATTATTACTTATACAATGTAAACTAATCTCTAATATAAGCAACTGCGCGAGAAGCACATTGTAAGTTTTTAAGGTTAGTCGAGTTTCTTGTTGTGAGTCCTAACCCGGCTCCCCTAAGTGCTAAGCAAAACTACATTACAACGACATTTAGATGTGATTACAACAAAGTAAATGCGACTATCCGCATCATGAAAGCCAAAATAAATAAACCCGCAATGCAGAATGTAAAGAACTTGTGATGGTTGAGATTATTAGGCTGTCTGCCCTATCCTATATGTTATTTTGAAATTTTGCTACCATTTTCGAATTATTGGTCAAAAATGAACCATAAAACAGGTGTCGCATGCATAGGTTAAGATTCCAAAGTTTCGAAATCGTAACGGTTGCTAACAGTAAATTTTGAAATTGAGTCTGCTGGTTTTACTCTAGTTGCCCGTTTGCCAAAGACTACGTTCCCCGAAATCAGAATGTCAAATTTGAACTCCGTTCAAAAGTTTTGCCCAAATAACTGTTTTGGAAAAAAGTGGCCGTTACTCGTAGACCGTTGTGGGGTTTCAAAATCTGACAACGGCATCTTCATTTTCATGAAAACTGGGCCCTAGATTATGTGCCACATGCATATGATGCCATAAAACATTTTTTTAAACGTAACGGCTTCTAACGGTAAAATGTAACCATTAGTGGCCATCTCAGAACTCATCTAAGTGTTTTGCATTAGGAACCCCTTGCAAAAAGAATTTTTTGAAACAGATGAAAACTGCGCCTAGAAGAGCAGTCACAGACAGACCGACAGACAGACAGAACACCGCTACCATTCTTAGTAACTTGCTAAATCGCAAGTTAATACGGAGCAAGGTACAGAAAAGAATCGTTTTTGATTCATTCTGGTAAATTTTAGTACACACCCCCAATACAACCATCCACTTTTCTGTCCGTTCTGTCATGGTATAACTCATCATCATGTTTACATGTGTACACTACTGCCTGCCTACGTATTATTACATTGTGTGCTTTTCATCAGCTGAAGTAAGTTCCACTACTTTGCTTGAGTTTGTGGTAATATCCTCATCGGCCTTCTACCTGTAAACAAATGGCAAAGTTTTTTAAAGACAAAGATACCAACAGTAAATAAGGCTACTAAGTTGCAGTGCAAACGTATAGTTTACATGAAAACAATTTATTATCGTGCAAAAACTCTCAGACAAGTCTTAAGTACAACCAAACGAGAGTGGTTATTTATTCGGTGTGTCAGCTAGAGCCAGTGGCATTTCAAATATTTAACATAAAAATGAGCAAACCCATGGATGATTTTCAGACCAACAAATTCATAACTGGAGTAAGTTTCAAAGTAAATGGAATTCACGTCATGATTTGGTATTGAATTTCTTTCAAGCATTGTTGCTAGAATGTTAAGTTATTAGCTAGTTTTTAACATAGAATTAATTAAAACCTCCTTTTTTGTTTCAGCCAGAAATATTTGAGCTTGAACGTGAGCTTGAATGGACTATCCGAAACATGCACATAGTGGCGGTAACTGACTGGCTAATTGCTAAACAGCAAATTGATGTGACAATGGGAAGGTACAAAAATCATCCAATACAGTGGTGTATTAAATTACTACAAAATGGTGAAGACTTTATTGGAATTGGAGCATCAGATAAAACAGAATACCCTGATGGTTTGGAATTGCAACTAATTTCAGCTCAATTCGCAGTTAGTTTCAAAGGTCCTGGTTGTGATGACTATGCCAGAGGCAAAAGTAAGTAATACACTCTCTTTAAAAACGTATGTATGAGTAAAGTATGTTCATAACAATTCCTCCTTGTATCATATAGTGACCATCCCTGAAGAGTCGCCAAAGATTGAATGTTATCTTTATGGAGGCATACAGCCAGGTGACGCCACGTTCCGCATCAATATAAAAGTAATGTATGCTGTATAGCGAATACATTGATGTTGTTGCGGTAATCCTCAGTGTAATAAAAATTTACTGCAAATTTTAGGCTATTGTATTAAATTTATTGTTGCATTACCCGTTGACTAATACAATGCCTGTCACATGCTTTATATACGACAATTTTTATCAGGGAATCTGATAGAAAACCCAATAGTGGTCAATTTTGCTTGAAAACTCATTTAACCGATCCTGGGTGCTCGTGTCAGGTGTCGGTTGGATATTAAAAGCTTTTTTACAGAACAACGGCTTCAAATAACATACTTTACATGAAGGATATTGTGACTGATTATAAAATTTGATAAAGGATAATGTGACTGATTATAAAATTTGATAGAGTATAATGTAAAAATATACAGTCAATATATATAAGGATCAACATGTATACGCAGCTAAATATATAGAGCAAATTGTATATAATCTGGGTGTTTTTGCCAATGCATGTTAGATGTGCCTAATTAAGCTGGTGGTGTTTGCATTACATAAGTTGCAATGTATAATTAACTTACGCATTTCCTTCCTGTTTCAAAAAATTGTAAACTCAAAAAATAAACTGGCATATTATTATGTGATATGTATAGGAAGCATATTTTTTTAGCTAATGCAAATTTTGTTACCAAGAAATATTCCTAACAATTTGTAAGCAATGGATAGTGATTTTACTTGGAAAAGATTTTATACTGAACTGGCTTGTTGGATGGATGGATGGAAATTGGATGTCAAAGTGGTTGGTTCATGAACCAAGCCATGATAACAAAGTTGTTAATTAATTTTCGTAATCTTTTTTCTATTGCCAGAAATGTAGTTTATCCGTTTATATTTTAGAATGCTTTCAAGAAAACGTTCATCGATAAACCACATCCTTTTTCTACTGTGACAATATGTAAGATGTCCAGTACCAAAAATGCTGTTTTAGTGTGTTTGAATAGCTTAAACAAAGTCTAAGAACAAAAATCCAAAGTCCAATAAGAATTCCGCAATACACAACGATTCTTCGCGGAAATTCGCTTTGGTGATACCAAGTACGCGTTGCGCGGACCTACACAGAGTATTAAACTAAATTAAAGTTATTTTGAGTAAATGGTGAGTAATTTAGTTGGTGTGAGATTCATGTGTGAAATACAAAATCAAAAAATGCTTTATGGTTGCTCCTTCTGTATAATTTCTCGACATAGTAAATGAGTAAAGTGCCAACCGTTAATTTAATTTAACCAATCTTTGCAATCCTTCATGAAAATCAGGAAAACCGTGTAATCAATCTAAAATAGTTATATAATGAAGTGTTTACTGTCGCAGCTAGTGTCAGAGGTTTACATTTGTCTTTTTCTAACTCATTTTCTTATTTCTGCTCCACCACCACCCAATCCACCACTACTACCTCCTCCTCCTCTTTACCACGGGGAAAGTTGTGGTCTCCACAGCAATATAAACTGTATACCCGGAATGTTGTGCCATGATGGAAAATGTCAATGCAATCCTCTGGAATATTACGATAAAAAAGTAAGGAGTGTCGTGGGAAGGCCGGCGCATTTTGCTTAAAAACCAAGAAAGGATTTTGTACTGGTAGAGCCGCCTGTCAAAATAACTGGAATGAGTGGGAGGACTTTGGCCTGTGTGTGTGTCAAGACGGATATGCACCAGATGACCATAACAAGTGCGAATCCTGCTCGGAGGGCTTCACCAAACTAAATGGGAAATGTTTCCTTGCGTATGGCCAACCATGTAATATAGATACCAGCAACAATCTTAAATGTTTGCCAAATATGTGGTGCCGTGAAAACAAATGCTCTTGCTGGTTTCCCAGTAGCGACATTCATTTTTACAACGACAGCTGCACCAGTTTAGTTGGGGGACCATGCTCGGTTTTTGGCAAGATGTGCGTGGATAACGCAGAGTGTGTTGTTTTGGCCCCTGATAATTGGAGTAGAGGAACACGACAATGTCAATGCAACCCTGGTTTTGTTGAAGTGAACAAAAGGTGTGAAATTGGTTTTGGTCAAATGTGCTCAGTAGATGGCGGCGTTGCTTGTGACAGTATCCCACCTTTAAAATGCATTAATGGAGTTTGTATATGCAACGATAATGAGTATTACGATGTTCAAGGAAGAAGGTGTCGCGGTCGAGTTGGAGCTATTTGTTCAAAGAGCGTAACTGATTACTGTCTGTACGGGTTGATTTGTTATGGTGCTAATAACAATAACACTGGGAATTGCAAGCTAATATTGGGTGAGTGTATGTCACAGTTGCAATTAACCAGCTTAAAAGGCGTGACGGTATTAGATTAATATCATTTTTCTTTACAGATCCTCAAAACTATATTACAGAGCAGGAACTTGAAGCCATGGACGGAATCAAAGTCCATCCAACCAAATTGCGTTTACCCACATTCAATGAATCAGTATGAAAGTTAAAAATACAGAATTATTTTTGCCAAATGTCAAAAAGTTTACAATTTCCCGTTGTTTCAGATTGCACAACACCCCCGTCCTACCACTAACCTCTGGACAAACGCCACAGTACCATACACAATCGACATATCCTTTGATTCAAACCAACGTAAAGAAATAGCTTTGGCTATTAAGGAATTCCATGAAAACACGTGTATCCGATTTATTCCAAAACAAACCAATGACACCTCATGGCTTGATATTCTTCACGACCCAAGTGTATGCGCGGTTGCCCATAGATGCATGAATGAGGGAGCACAATTTGCGAAATTTGGAGGGACTTGTGTACACAGCTGGCGTTATCATTCATCAGCTTGGAAAGGTACTTTGCTTGAGCTACGTACCATCGAGACCTGACAGAGATGACTGGATCAGCTTCAACCAATCCGTTTGTCAGCCATATAAAAAGGATAACCGAAGTGTATTTTCCAATCGAACGTATCATGAGTGGTACGACTACTTAAGTAGCCAACATCCAGCAGAGGAGTGCAACAACGGTTGTATTGTTGTAAGTAAAAGTAGTTTATGTTAAATAAAATAATTAGTTAATACAAAAACAAACATAAATTTGTCCGTTTAATATTGCAAACAGCCAAAGATGGAAGGTGAAACTAAATGTGGGAGTGGTGGTCCACTAAGTGTTTTGGATATTGAGGTTTTGAATGTGATGTACGGATGCCAAACAGGTATGTCAATCATTTACCTGTGCTTTTCATTGCATTAAACGCTCAACTGAAATAAACGTGTTTTTAGGATGCTTGGACTACCGGTACGTTATCTACAACGGATCACTTGACAGTCAAATTGTAAGTATTGACCCACTTAGAGACGACATGCTTTGTAGAATATACGTGGACGGTAATATCATTCCAGGTTACCGTAATTTGGCAAATAATTCAAGAGCATGTTATACAAGACACAACAATATACGCTACAATTATGATGGAGCTTTGAAACAAGTTGTGAAAGTTCCTACTGGTTCCACTTTTCAATGGAAGCAGGCTAGAACACCGCCTTCCAATGCATTTGTTGGGGGCAGAACGAATAAAGGGGAACCATTGTACATTGTAAGGTGCAAAGAAAAAGGACATGCTATCTGGCACTCAGGCTATTTTCAAACATCTTCAGGAGCAATGAGGGCTGACGGTAGGAGATGTAGAGAAGACATTGAATTTCTCATTTGCCACTGTCAAACTAAGTGGAGTGATTACGACAACTTAGGATTTTGCATTTGCCAAGGAGATGATGATGGTGGTAAAGGTCGTAAGTGTGGGGTCTGCCCGGAGGGCTTCACCCAAACCAATGATGGACATTGTTTCCTAGCATATGGGCAGCCCTGTAATAACGACACAAGCAGCCATCTTAAATGTTTACCAAAAATGGTTTGCCGTGAAAACAAGTGCTCCTGTGAGTTTCCCATTAGCGACCTACATTATTATAACATCACAATGGATTTAACCCGCTGCGTGAGTTTAGTTGGGGGACCATGTTCAGAACAGAGAAATACATGCGAGGTAAATGCAGAGTGTGATTTTAATGGTGATGAAAAGTGGGAAGAGACTTGTGTCTGCAAACCTGGTTTTGTTGAAGTGAATAAAATATGTGAAATTGATTTTGGATATGAGTGCAAAGCCAACGTTGTCTGCGACAGTATACCCCCGTTAAATTGCATTAAAGGGATTTGCCAGTGCTACGAGGATGAGGTTTACGACGACCGGAAATGTCGTGGACGGGAGGGAGCTTTTTGTTTTATAAGCAGCATGGATTATTGCCAGAGCGGGTTGATTTGTGAAGGAGACAATGAAGATGAAGAAGAAGAAGACTATGGCTATTGCATGTCGTTGGGTGTAGATTTTCCCAACTTTACTACCGAACATGAATTTACCGCCGTTGACGGACCTTCAAATATAAATATGACAAAATGCATTGAATCCGTAAGCAAGGGAATGTATGCCTGTGGTGGCTTAGTTGACACATTCTGTTTAAAATGGAATGAAGACTATTGTACGGATAAGGCTACATGTCAAAATAACTGGAATGAATGGGAGGACTTTGGCTTGTGCTTGTGCGAAGAGGGATATGCAGCAGATGATAATAAGAAATACGGAGTCTGCTCGGAAGGCTTTACCAAAACGAAAGATGGGCGTTGTTTCCTTCCCTACGGGCAACCATGTAATATTGACAAAACTGGCCATCATAAATGTTTGCCAAGGATGGTGTGCCGTGAGAACAAATGCTCATGTGCGTTTGACGACCTACGTTATTATAAAGACACTACAAAGAAGTCCAGCTACTGCACTAGTTTAGTTGGGCAACTGTGTTCAGAAGTTGGAGATAAGTGTATGTGCGTTTGACGACCTACGTTATTATAAAGACACTACAAAGAAGTCCAGCTACTGCACTAGTTTAGTTGGGCAACTGTGTTCAGAAGTTGGTGATAAGTGTGAGGAAAATGCGGAATGTATTGGTCACCTATGCCAATGCAAGACTGGCTTTGTTGAGGTGAACAAAAGGTGTGAAATTTCTTTTGGTCAAAAGTGCTCAGTAGATGGCGGCGTTGCTTGTGACAGTATCCCAACTTTAAAGTGCATCAATGGGGTTTGTAAATGCAGCGATAACGAGTTTTACGATGTTCAAAGAAGAAGGTGTCGCGGTCGGGTTGGAGCTACCTGTTCCACAAGTGTATCTGATTACTGTCTGAGTGGGTTGATTTGTTATAAAGACAAGGATGATGCCAGCGGCATCTGCATGTCATTTTTGGGTAAATAAACAATTCACACGAATCTCCAATTTATTAAGAAAATTGCGTTTGATTGTGTTCATTTTATTCCAGATCCTCTAAACTACATTACCAAACAGGAATTTTCTGCAATTGATGGAATACGAGTTCAACCAGCAAAACTTGATTTGCCGAAATACAATGAATCTGTAAGCAAGCTAATAGGGTTGCAGACATTTGGTAGGATTAGAAGCTTTAAGTATATTTACACTGGGGTTGGTTTAGATTGCAGAACATCCACATCCTGGAAATGACCTATGGACTAATGCAACGGTCCCCTATACAATAGATATATCCTTTAGCTTAAGTGACCGTGAAGAGATTACAATGGCTATTAAGGAATTCCATGAAAAAACATGTATACGATTTGTCCCAAAATCTAGCAATCACACGTCGTGGCTCAACATTAGTCACGACCCTAGCGTTTGCGGGGTTGCCCACAGGTGCATGAATAAGGGTGAACAGTTTGCTAAATTTGGAGGGAGTTGTGTGACAGCTGGCGTTATCATTCACCAACTTGGAAAAACTCTTTGTTTGGGCTATGTACCGGCTAGGCCGGACAGAGATGAATGGATCAGTTACAACCAATTAGGTTGTCAGGTTGTTCCATCAGCTGAACCAAACTCCCTCTCTAGCAATAGGTTTCACAAGTGGTACGACTATTTAAGTAGCCAACATCCTGAAGAAGAATGTAACAATGGGTGCATTGTAGTAAGCAAATTTCACATGTACCTTACTACTTTCTCATTATAAAAATGTTATGATTGGTAAAGCAAGTACAGATTTTTAAAATTTGTAAAGTTGAAGAATCGTTTGGTCCGAAAATGCGGTAGCGGGGGTCCTCTTAGTATGTTGGACAGTGAAGTTTTAAATGAAATGTATGGATGCCTGTCAGGTACTCCCCTGTTTTTAACTGAAATATTTTTGATAAATTGCTCAAGTTACATTTTGAACAAATTGGTTTAACAGGATGTTCGGGATACCGCTATGTGACCTACAGCAAATCCTTTGAAACTGCAAGTTTAGGTTATGATAGGTTTGACGAGCCCATACAAATTTGTAAAATATACTTCGACTGTAATATTATCCCAGGTTACCGAACAAATTTACGTCCAAGCTATTGCCTCGTCAGGAAAGATGCACAGTCCCTGGAATATAAAGATGCGGATAAGGAAATACTCACTCTTCCTGCCGGCGCAAGGTTTGATTGGAAGCAAACTGACAAACTTCCTTACAATGCGTTTGCTGGGGGTAGAACAAACCAAGGGGAAACTTTGTACGTTATCAGATGCAAAGGTTTTCAAAGTTGGCTTCCAGGCTATTTTCAGCCTACTGTTGGAGCAATATCATACCAAACTAATGACGTATGCGGTCATGACAACTTTGAATTTCTGGTTTGTAAATAACTTATCAATATTTTGGCTTATTTTAAGGCCATTTTCAATGCAATTTTTCGTATAAACAAATTCTCGTGTTTAACTCAATACTTTTAAGTTAGGCTTTTGTTAAAACAAAAAATATATATTCCTTTTTATTTTTTGTTTTTACTCTTATTCAAAATCATTAGTGAATGAGTGAATCAATGTTTGTATTGTTATCCCTGAGATTTTAAAAAGATCATCATGGTGATTTTTAGAGATACTAAAAAATACAATCGTTGTACATTATATATAACAAACCAACTGTATACGGTTATTATTTAATGCCAAAAACTAAGTTAAAAGCTGTGTTAACAAGCGTGCACAACGGATTAAACCGCATATTTCATATGTATGTGTTGTGTATTCACGCACACATATATATGATTATATGAGAGAACATCTTATTATTCCTATTTGAAATAATTATGCCTGTATTTTAAAATACAATTAATTAATGCCTGATTTTTCAAACGGGAGAGAAATTTACCAATTTGTTTACAGTTATACAAATGAGCAAATTTAAATGAATAATCATTGTTTTTGTTGAAGCACTTAAAATACTGCAATGTTGCTTTCAAATAATTTTGAACTGACTACCACATTTTCCAATATAAACGAGAAATGGCAGAGTGGCCTATTTCTACACAAAACGAATTACCTGCTGCAACAAGCCCACTAAG
>JAHZNG010003109.1:0-21310 GCA_027744375.1 Orchesellides sinensis
AAATAGATAAAGATGTTAGGTAAGTTTTACTTATATGTGAGAATGTATTTTCGTAGAAAATAGAACCAAATGCAATATACATAAATATACGGTATATTTTCAGGCGTCTTTGTCCAGAAATCAGTTTCTTCCAGGCTCAGACTCCATATCCAAACGAACATATAGTATCAGGTAAACGAATTTTCATACTTCAGTTGTTGGATTTCATAATATCAACTTGTAAATTTAAGTTCTTTATAGTTACAAATAAAAGTAATTGTATATTTTCCTAGGTAAAATGGATCGACTCCACAAACGCGTTCAGTCATGTGTACTGGAATCTAGCAATATGATTCGAAAAGGACTGGGCATCACAAAACTCATAAGTAAAGATAACCATTCTACTAACCAGAACCACTGTAGCTTCCAGGAGCCCCAAAGCAGTGCCCAGTTGTCGGGAAGCAACAGCTCAACATTTGCAGACGATCCAACAAGCTCGCCAAACTCATCCACATCAAGTTCAGGCAACAGAAAACAGTCAGCCGAAGAACAAGGGGAATCCCATTGGGAAGTCGTTGAAAGGATATTATTTATTTACGCCAAACTAAATCCTGGTCAGTCTTACGTGCAAGGCATGAATGAAATAATTGGTCCAATATATTATACCCTTGCCAATGACCCTAATGTTTCATGGCGAGAACACGCTGAGGCGGATACTTTCTACTTGTTCACAAATCTAATGGGAGAAATTCGAGATTTTTTCATTCGTTCGTTAGACAATTCAGTTTCTGGGATTAAGAGAATGATGGAGCTTCTAATGGAGAGATTGAAACTGAGAGATGCAAAAGTTCATGAGCGACTTGTGTCTCTTGAAATACATCCTCAGTACTACGCTTTTCGGTAAAAAATTATGTTGTTGTAAGATTAGGTTTATTTGCTATGATTTTTATATTTCTAATCTAAATCTTCACTGTTTTCAAACAAAGCTGGATAACTCTTTTGATGTCACAAGAATTTGCGTTGCCAGAAGTTCTCAGGATATGGGACAGCCTTCTGTCAGATCCCAAGAGATTTGATTTCCTAATTGATCTAGCCACTGCAATGATTATGTGAGTACCTTAGTATTATGGCAGCAATGCATATTCATTCAATGTTTTTCACATGCTTAAATGTTTCAATCGTTTTATCTCTCTAGTCACATTCGATCAGACCTACTTTCCGGTGACTTTCCAAGCAACATGAAGCTCCTCCAAAACTACCCGTCGATAGACGTCCGTGATATTCTAACCCTTGCAAACTCATTTAATACAAGTTGACCACAAACTCCAATAAAATGAACGCTTTGATATTATTCACAATTCACACTCGTCTTTAAGCATTATAACTTTAGCTTCTTTTCCATACGTCCTTTTTCATCTCATCTTCAAATGCATGCAAATTGCAAATAATCAGCGTCTTCTGCAAGTCTATGCAAACCAATTTTTCGCAATCCCATCACAATCTCTCTATTCATCTGCATAATCTTTTACTTTATCCACTTTTCTATTGATAGAATGCCTACGAAACCCAACCCATCCCAAGTTTCAGCGCATCGTTCAAAAATATCTTCCCTTCTCTCAAAGGATATGCTGAGCTGCGATAAAAAAGTCTTGTGTGCTCTTGCTCATTGCCATTGCTCTTGTGTACTCGATATCCTCTCCCGTAAATTTAGTATGGTATCGTGTATATTTGTCCAAATATTTTTATCAACTTCTCACCCATCGTTCAAATACACAGGCGAGAGTATCCCTAAATTCGAGTGTATTTACATCAGGCTCAAGTCAGCTTGAATTAACGAGTGTGTAATAAAAAAGGAAGGAACAGGAAGGAGCTCCTGTTGAAAATTCCACTGATTCTGTAGAAATTTATAGTTTAAACTTTAGATTAAATGTTTTAATCATTTAAAAACATCTGTTTTGAGAATTATTGCAATGTGAGCAGAAGTGTGAAAACAAAGGAGTAAGGAAATTTGTATAATCGATTAAATATAAATTTCCCTATCGGGATAGTATGGTTTGTAGTTGAATGTACATATGTGGTGAATGGTGGTGGTGATGGATTCTTGTAAACTGAGAAAATTTGAACTATTTATTATTACGATTTGATTAGTGTAGCTTCAAGTTCAAGTTTACTGTTTTGGAGGTGTGAATTCATAACTAGGATTGAGTGTGTAGGGAATTTGAAACATTTGGAATATCCGTGTGGGCGCATTTAGAAAATGGATCACAATCACCATCACCAGAATACTGGTCACTGTGGAACGTCAGGGTCGAATGTGGAAGATGAGGCTGAGTATTACGATGATGAACAGGAGGATGGAACAGGAGGTGGTGCATTAATGAGCACTCTCGTGATAGGGTCGCCTGGAAGTGGGGCTAGTGCCAACATGAGTGCCAGTTCGTCTCCGAATGAGTATTTGGGGGGACATCAGGGAGGAGCACATGCTGCAGCGGCGGCTGAAGAACTGGAGAAGAATTTGGATGATGCGAGTAATCTTCTGGAAACTGAGACGGGGTTGTTTCATCAACGGATGTGGGCTAGTTTTCAGAGTTGTGCTAGGGCTATTGCTCAGGTATTTAAAACAGGGGTGGTTTAACACTAAAGGAATGCTGAACGTAAAGTATCGTAAAATTATGTTCACGCTTTGTTTTGTTTCATTTAGGTTTACGTATCAAACAAGCAAGTGCCACCGGAGGAAATAGCACGATCCCAGCAGCAGCAGCCACCTCAGCAAAATCCTGGAACAACGCAAACTTTAACGGAACCTAACGTAAATGTAACTAATGCTATTGAATCTGAAAACGACCATAATCTCCAAAGATCTGCTGAAAGTAGCTGCAGCGGCAATAGTAAGAATATCTTGTTGGTAGAAGATTCGTTCAAGTCTGCAGCACAACACGCGACGACTTTGTATAAAGACAGTCTGGAAACATCACGGCGTTTGATAGATCTGGGAATCAAGACGGGCTCAAACAGGCGTACAAAAGAGGTGTTGGCGTTTGTGAAGAATAGAAAGAAGCGTTTCATTAGGAGGGATGAGCTTATTAGTTTTCTAATTGGAGGAAGCAGTGCCAGTAGTGGAGGGAAGAAGGATGCGCAGTTTAGTGGAGGTGGGAGGAAGCATCATCATCATAATAATCAGATTAGTGGGTTTACTCCTGCTGGAGCGTTGGCTGGATTGTTTGATGGGGCGTATTCTATTAGTGGCCTTGTAGGTGGGAATATTCATCCGCAAATTTATCATATGCAGCAGCAGCAAGGTCAGAACTTCATGAATCCTGCTGCGACCATGATGATGGCGTCTTCTGGTGGTGGTTTCCAAGCGCATGGGTATGTCGAACAAATAAATTGCATGGGAAGGTTAATATCTTTTTTACATTTTGCAAATAAAATTGTTGAAACTAACTGATTTCATTTGTTTCCTACAGACATCATCCTGCAAATCCGCAGCAGTCAGTTGCAACTTCTACAACATCAGTCTTACAACAATCTTCCACCGCACCTACACCAAACACCCAATCGGCTTCCCAACAACCAAACAGTAGCATGTACCCTCAGGAGCAACATGTTCTTCCCACAATCACGAATAATAGTAACAACCCAATCGCCTCACAATCACAGCCGTTCACCAGCTTCAGTTCGTCTCAGTTGTTTGCCTCAACAAGCTGCAGTACTAGCCATACGCCATCATTCACTAGCCAGCAATCGCAAAGACTAAGCAATGTTAATAGTACCACTGGAGTTCCAAGTGACCAGTTACACGATGATGACCCGGCTATGCTGCATTTGGCTGTTCAGCAACTGTTCGTGGCATCAGGGAATAGTAGCAGCACTACTGGAGCTCCTATCGCTCAACCCCATGAGTATACCCACACTGCCGGAGTTAAGAGACCTGCCTGTCCCATTTCCACTTCTCACCAGCATCACCATCACCCTAACAGTGCGGATGAAGAAGAGGATATCGCGTCGTCTCATAGGAGTCGTGAAAGGCATTGTAATCTTGGTGATGATGAAGACATGATGGAGGACAGTGTGGATGGTGGGGAAGCGGCTTCTGTCTCTAATTTTAAGCGGATGAGATTTTATTGATGATACCGTTTTGTCTAAGAATTCAGAATTTATTTATATCTCGGTTATTTTTTTCCTCAAGGTGCATTTTTGTAACCTGCACTTTGCTTTATCTCATGTGTTGTTCCGTTGTTCGTTCCGTTTACGTTACTTTGCTGTTGTTTTTCAATGTATTTTGTTTTCTTGTACGTAAAATGTTATACAAAAAACGTAAAAAATGTTCAGAATGGAGTGTTAATTAATTTGATTTTGTTTATTACAAGATGAAATTGTATGTAAGGCTGTTAAAAGTTGGTTTGAATAATTCATTATGATAGAATGAAGTGATTTTAATCAAATATACCTATTAATAAAGCAGCTCAAGTTGTATTCAGTGAAAACAGGTTTACTGTGTTATTGATTTCGACTGATTGGCAAAGGTATCCACACGACTGTGGAATCAGGACGTCTATTTTTTTCCAACATTTCGGAAACCCTTTCTAATGACTAATACAATTTCCATTCCAATTTCAAACCATTTCAAACTCTAATAGCTTTCTTATCGTAAATTCATTATCGATAGCAAATTAGATTATGGTTACTTCAGATATGCTGAACAAATTTTAGTGACAGTGACAATACGGCGTTCATAGATACAAGTTAGATGATAAAAGGCACCCCAAATCCTTACTCGTAAAGATGGGCACTTTTGTTGCCAATATTATCTGAAAAATTGTGAGTGTGTGTGGGGTTATGTTATACGTAATAACTTTCCCCTATCAAAAAATAAATTCATACGACAAATTTATTAATCTGCGGCTTTATTTATTTAAAGTATTTTATATTTCAGCATTTTAATAATCCAATGTATCAAAAAAGGTAATTTGATAGTATAAAGTGCTAATAATAATATAAAGTTGTAACATTCAAACAGCGCTAACATTAGTACTATTATCCTTATTGTTCTTATTTGTGGAAGCGGGTAACACGGAACTTGACTCTGTACTTAATATCAAACGGGTATTGCTATGATGGTGATGATGATGGAGGTGATGGTGAAGATGATTACTTGAACTATTGTTATTTGAACTAAGGGAACTGGAAGAATCGCTCAGACTTCCACTTACACCAATCCCACTGATTGAACCTCCACTCCGCACGTCTGCTGACGAGGCAGAATGGTGATGCATACTACTGCTACCGAACGATCCTGTGGAAGGGGATGCATGCATGTGATGACCATGACCACTGTGATGATGATTATGATGATGCAACGAAGCTGGGATGGACAGCTTTCCTACGAGAAAAGAAATCATAAGAAATTACACTTTCAATCTTAAAACAGTTACTGTTAAATTGGCAAAAGACAGAGTTGAGAATGAAACATTCGTATGCACTTACTTAAACTGGCCGGACTAATCATGCCACTACTACCACCAACTGATCCTCCACCTCCACCAACAGACAGTTTCTCTACAGAGCTGGAACTAGATTTGATTTTTGTTTTACCTGGTTCAGATAAACTTAATAATTTTTGGTATGATCCTGGAGAACCAGTTCCAAACTTTCTGTTGTTATTGTTTATGCGGTTTGTAGATTCTGAAGATGCACTGCTGGAAGTTGACAGAGTCGGGCTGGGTTGACGCCTGAACGAATGTTGATGCTGTGATTGATTGCTATTGTTCGTAGATTTGTTCAAGTGATTTGTAGACCCTGAGTTTGACGAGGATGACTGCGACTGGTTTGGGGCAGGTTCGATTGAAATGGACATGTCATATAATACTGATTCGTCGGAGATTATTTTCAGTCGGTGAAGATATGCCTGGGAAAAGAATCGGATAATTAGGTACCTTGTGTTCCAGTAAATCCTATTAAAATGCTGGTTAAATATGCTTGTATTAAATTATGACTGCATCTTACCTTAACTTTCCTAATCATATTCATCTCCTCATACATCTTTTTCGGGTTGGGAACACCAGATCTCTTTACCATGAGATGGCCACTTCCCCCTGTGGATCCACCCCCTCCAGCACTCCCACCTCCACTCTTAGATCCACCACCACGACTTTTGCTGCTCCCTTTACTTTCTTTCTGGCAGTTATCTTTCCTACGCCCTCCTTTACCTGTCGTCGTGGTCAATGGATTATTGTTAAAACTTGCGTTACTGGATACTGTTAATTGGTTCATTGCGGCCATTGTCGGCTGGCTAGAAGTGTCGAATGGAGCAGCCGACATTTGGGTAAGTGAACGAATTTCTTTGGATACCATGCGCATCTTCTCAAAATTAATTAATCCGTCTATTTTTGTCGAGTTTCCGAGGTCAATGAACGTAAGGTCCTAAAAAATTTATTTAAAATTACCAACATTAAAGGATTATATCATTTCCCTTTGATTTAGTAAACTTGAAATGCATCTGAAATTCTTCTGTTGTGCAGTACCTTTTTCACGACAGGATAAAATGGAATCATTGGCGTTTGCCCTTGAGACTGGGCAAGCAAACGTCTGTATTTGCCCATGTTCATGGAAGGATCCATGAGGTTTTGCATTTCCTGAAAAAATTATTTTTAAGTGCAATTTTGGAATCAAAAAGTGCCAAACAAGTACATATCGTACTAATGAAAATGAAAATAGGTAATGCAACACAAACAACAATATTTTTCCTTCAAATTTACCTCAAAGTGTCGCCTGTATTTGCTACTCATTTTATCCCAAGTGCCTTTTAATCTACTAACGGCACTATGTCCAAGTCCACTAATTATAGCAAACATGGAATTAAAGTTTCTGCAGTCTCTACATTGAATAGCGACTTTAAGGAACCGCTTGATAATCTGCACTCGTCTCTGCGCACTGGAATGCTCGTTCAAAATCTCACTGACTACCCAGAAAGTCTCCCTGTTCACCAGCTCGGCAAACAAGCTCAAATTGGGCGTGCCAAACCGACTGTCCAATGTAAAGAGGTCATCAATAAACTCAGTCATTTCAATCTGCCTGAACGCAGCGTAGTCCTCAAGCGTCAACTGTAAAGCCAACTCAACCGGGTTCAATTGCAATAGCGTCACTTCACTCTCTTTGTACAAATCTGGAAGCATTTCGTTTGGAACAAGTGGATCCGTACTGTCAGACCTCTTTACGTAATACCTAGCCCCTAGAGGTATCCTTTCGGCGAGGCAGTCCAATGTGTCCGGCAATCGCGTTTGCTTCAACATAAATTGTTTTTCTGTTGGCTGGACACAGGAAACTTGGAAAAGTGCGTATTCTCGTGCGTTTGCATTAGTCAAGTCGTTAAATTCTCTCAGCGCAAGCATCACGACTTCCCTAGCCGTTGTTTCCTTGTTCGCCAACAAGTATTTAAAACTTTGATCTGGTCTGTATATCTTCAGCACGTTCTCGGGATACTCAATCTTGGCATACTCGTACCTTTTGACACTACTCCTTGCAGCAGCACTGCTTGCATTGTCTCCAGTGGAACTGCTGTCCAACGCATCATGCTCGCTCGATCCTGCCGAACCACTGTCAACACTGTCCTTCTTAATCATCCTCCAAATCGCTTTTTTAATCCTATGTTTTGTTTTTGTGTTTTGATTGTGCTGCAGAAGCAATCTGTGATGCTGGGATTTCTCGGATTCAGAAAAGTCGGTTCCTATTTGTACTGGGAGAAGGGGCGTCGTGCTGTTTAGACACTCGTAATGACCTAGAAAGTTTGACTTGACGAGTAGCACTAGATGCGTTGAGCCACGGAGCAGCTCAAAAGTTTTTGATAGTGTCTGTCCACGTATCATAACGTTATTAATTTGAATTAGCTCATCCCCTACGCGGATTCCAAGGACATCTGCTCGCTCCTCAATGGAGCTCACAAATATCCCATACCCGTTATCTGCTCCTCCCATTATATTAAATGGGAGAGGGTCTTCCCGTGAAGCTCTTGTCAGCGTTATTGTTCTTGTGCGAGACTTCGCACTGCAAGCTATTTGAAGTAGTCTTAGCTGACCCGACATTGCATCCTTTGTTTGCTCCAAAAGCAAGTGGAACCTGTATCAAATTTATAACAGTTAATTATTTCGCGTGATTTAAATCATTATAAATCAGAACAAAAACGACTGGCAATGGCAACTACCTCTGAAGTTTTTCCATAAGCTCCTTGTCATACTCAAAGTCCACAAAATGATTGTTGACCCAGAGAAGAAGCACTCTAGTGACTCGGTCCCGTATACTCGTGTCATGGAACCACTCGATTAATTTGCTAATTAAATCTACCGGTTTCATAAATATCCTCTGCGTCAAGAGAAAGTCCTCCACAAACGTAGGGTCCACTGAGGGTGTTTCTTGACTCACCAGTTGGTTTAACAACTGGTCTATCGTGCCTCTGATAACAAGCTGGCCTGTCGGTGGGATTAAAAGGTGAGCCTGCTGATGATGTTTGAAAATTTGGTGATGTGATGCGTGATGGGTGTCAATCTGCTTTGTTTCTGTGATAAGAATGGGGCGATTCGTTTTTGGGTCGTATAACGTCGTTTGGTTGTCCAAGCCCTAAAAAACAAGCGCATTTATTTAACCACTCATAAAACACATGCATTATACGCTTCCACATATTCACAAAACACAAACCTGCTTTAAAATGCGAAAACAGTCTCTAACCATATACGGACTAATCATATCCTCGTCCTCCTCTTCCTCGTCGTCATCATCTTCCTCAACGTCTTCATCCTCCGAGTCAGAGTCAACCGTGGACTCTATCAGTCCGGAGAGATCAATGTTGTCCGAGCTAGAGCTCATCACTTGGTTATTATTACCACTATGCTGAGTTTTGTTTGAACTCGACAGGTCTGACGACCCGATTGTGTCTGAGCCCGAGTAGGCGCTTGAGGAATTGGACGAGATTGAGGTTCGGTGGTGATGTGATGCAGCCAAGTTTGATGAGGAAGACGCGTGCTGATTGTCGTAATAGTCTATATAGTCAATTGCAATCATTTCGCTTGGCTCCAGTATTAAACACTCGTTTGGACGCCTTGTAAGGGAAGGCGAGGCACGGCGACCAAAACTACATAACCAACCAAACAAACGCCAATTTACACTTACTCAAATGTACTTTAAATTTATATCACATATCCCCAAATTTATACCAAATCGGATATATCCGATTGTTTAATCAATCTACTTACCTCGTAATAGGCAAGAACATGCTCCCGTCAATGAACACAGAACCAGAAATGAGTATGAACCAGCAGTGAGCAATCTCGCCTCGACAGTACAAAATGTCATTTGCTTGCTTCTTCATATAATAACCCGTTTGTGCTATTTGGTATATGGCTTCTGGAGGTAGGCGGGACAGGCACTGTAACGACCTGTGTAACAGAAAACAAACACAAACTTTTATTACTATCCATTTCCATTCCAAAAACAAAAGATCACTTCCATTCACGTAAAACCTTATCAAAGCCCCACTTTATCGCACGCCAAGGACAAATCAATGTAAACAGTCCCACATACAAATTTGACAGCTCTCAGCTCTCTCCTTCTGTCAACAAACGTCATCTTCGTCCCCAACCAATCAAACACACACATTAATCTTAATTTGTAATCGTACCTTAAAGTGTAGTAAATAGTTTGCACATCCGCTTCATTCCGTCGCTCAGGGTCCCGTTTCAAACTCTTCATAAATGCCATATCCACCAACATCATTTTTTCACCGTCACCACCTCCACCACTACTGCACTCCATATCGTCAATATAAAATTTTTATATAATATTACCCTACTTTTAACAATTCTTTTTATCCTCTGAGCTAAAAAACAATTCGAGCCTAACTAATTTATTACACAAAACGAGAGTATCTACTACACTGTACATTTAAATACGCGCAGCGAGTTCCGTACCAATTCATAAACTCCTATTTTTTATTCTTCTTCTTGTTTTAAAAAATTTACATCTTTTTTATAAAAAAGATCTGTATAAAAATTTTCAAAATATTTATACTATTATGTTATGTATCTACTTCTTGTAGTAATTTTAGTCCTATGTGTATTTTGGATACAAAAAAGTGATAATAATGTTTATACACTCTGTACATCTGCAAATCATAATATGATCATGATAGGAATAGTAGATGCATTTATTTTTCTGTATATAAAATATTGAATGGAAGAAGAGATGTTATAAAAGGGCGATGATGATGATGATGAAGAAGAAGAGTTCAGTCACACCTACTCATCATATAGTACAAGTTAAGTACACACATATATTTTTACCCATCATGATGATAATGATGAGTTTTGCTGATGATGAGTTTTACAGGATAATGTTAAATATTTTATAAAGAGAATGCACGCTAAAGTATATCCTGACAATACTTTTTTATCATGTCAAAATAACATGTACATACCACGTCATATACTTGGGACTATACCTAAAAAGGACTTTTTGCGCTTATGGTTAAATACATGAAATGTTGTTGGTTTGATGTTACAGAGCTCACCATTACAATCTCTTTTTGCTCTCATCCATAAGTCAAGTCATCATAATTTGTCTGTAAAAGGAAACTAGATATACGGAGGACGGAGGAGAGTGTTGGTCTTCTTGGAATATGTAAGTGTGTATGGGATTTGGGGAGGAGGATGTGGATGATGATGATGATTATCCCATCCTTATGATGCTGTATGTATATATGTGTATATGTTTTTGGTGTGATACATTCTCGGATTTCCCTTGAGCAGATATGATATTCCCCAGAGCTTTTTACCAACTAAAAAATATTTTGTAAGTGATATGAAAACATGGTTGGACCTCAAGAAGAGAGGAGGTTAAAGAAGAGGAATGTGTGTGTAATATGAAATGATAATGATGGTTGTGGTGGATGAAATTATAGTGTTACAGGGAGTGTGTGTGTGGCTAACGGGGATATGAGGTTTTTCTGAGGTTTTGTTCAAGTAAAGATTGAATTATGTTATATGGCGAATGGCAATTTTTTGAAAGATAACTCTTTATTGAGAATGCGATAGACGTAACGTAATGTAATATTATGTGAAAGGAATAAGAAGGATTAGTTTGAAATAATGCATGTATTTAATTTTGTAGCTATGCAAAAGGAATAGTGCAGTTAGGCATTTTTTGCTATATCACGTCGCTCGTGTATGCAGAAATCTTTGCATACTTTTCTTGGGGGAACGGTATTTGTGTAATAGTATGAATGATTGTTGTTGGGAGGATGGATGAGAACTTGATATAATTTTTAGCTTTGTGTGTGCATTACATTGTTGTAATGTAATTTAGTATAGCCTTTACTCATTGTGTTATATTGTAAATTGAATGTTGGCAAGTGTGGTGTGTATGTAGTTAGTTTTTAAGTCTATGCGTCATTCAAATGCATCTTTCATTTTATAAAAATGTAATTTCCTACTACGTTACGTTACGCTTATGCATGTGAACGGAATAATTTGGTGAAATATTATATAGCTTTGTATTATCTGCATGAAATGAGTCTTCATCACGTTTTTGTAATTTAACTGGCATAAAACAATCATACGGATACGCCTTAGTTAGATCGATTTTTTTGTCTTGTCTGAGAGAATGAAGCGTAATGTTGCGCTCGCTCATCAATTTACAATTACAAAATAGTTGTGTAGTGTAGGGCGGAATTCTTTCTAGACATACGCCATTCATGTGTGTGTGTGTTTGGTCTACACTTCTGCATTCCATTCCAATCGATTTATAGTGTTGATTTTTTATAATGAAAATGTACAGAAAACAGATATAAAGCGTTCGCGTGTAATATTATAGTTTGAATCGAAATCTTACAAACATTAAGGTACTTATGCATGCGTGCTTTATGTTTGCGAATTTATATCGTATGTAGCGCTATATTTGTGTACCTTCATGAAAATGTGTCCGTCATGCTGCTTTTAACTGAAAAAAGAATTTTCTTTTTCAAAAGCACTCATTTCATTGATCGAATTGGGTGATCTTTAGCCTGAGGTTCATGCCGACATTTAATGGTTGAGCGGGGCTTTGTTTCAATTTATCTGAAATATATTTGCATCATAGTATATCTGTACACACATGCATGCATGATTAATTTGATAATACCTTTTATAAATAACACGAGAATCAACGTAAGTTGAGTTGAATTAATTTAAAATAATACTCTGACGGGATTAAAACTCCCATTTATTCATTTATGTGTAACCCATCTTGGCTTAATTTAATCTTTGGCTTACTACGGAACGGAAGAATGAGGTAGGATCGGTGTATTGAAAACTTTAACAGTAATTTAATAACAAATAAAAAAACACGGACAAGAAACTCAAAAAGATTAGCATACATTTATGGTTCAGAATTCGTAAGCATCGCGTTTACTAAAAGTTAATTGTTTCAGAAGCGCACAAATCGACAAAGTCATGTTTATGGTTTTCACTACTCGACTAAACGACGGACATGAACACAGAATGCGACAGAAGCTGTGAAAATCTTTATGAATTTGGTAAATAAGTTCAATTGAAATTTAAATTAATAAGTAATAACATAAATTACAAAGCAAATTAAGTATTCATCTAATTATCTCAAGAAGATACAACAATCACAACAATGGAGAATGCATTCATTGTTCAGAAAAAATCGTTTCAGCATTTGATTAGGCAGATTGACGTACCGTAACCGTAAGACCTGGAGCGTAATTAAAGTACATAAACGGAGCATGCATTTTACCTAGGATGAATAAAGTAATAAAGTAATAGTTCTAAATTCTTTGCATTTTTCTTACACTACCTAGTTACGTTTTACGTTACGTGGACACTTCTATCTCACTATTATCTTTAGACACAAATACTCTGGGAGCATTGTTTCCCTTTCTTATCTTAATGAACAACTAACGTAATCAATCTAATTTATTTTCCACAAGCAAAATCATGTATGCATTTTCTGTTTTAGTATTATGTTCTGTGTTCCGAATTCAATTATGGTTAAAAAACGAAGTGATAGCAAAAATAAAATTATTTATCCAACATGTATTCTCCTTGCCTTGATTGTTGATCCTCTTTCAAATCTCATCCAGACAAAATGTTTGCAGCGCCGATTCCACGTCTCATAGCCAATAAACGTTGTTATATATAACTTGTAACGTAACATCTTAAAAGTTTAAGCTTACCCCATTTCAAACTTTTAACCTATGACCTAAGTTAGCTAACGATAAGTGGTTTTGTTTAATTTATAAAGCATGATTGAATGACAGTTCAATTAATACAAGGGACAATCTGGTTTCGCGCCGATACCAACGGTTTAATTTGCCTTTACATACATAAAACCCGATTTTCTCACCTCTACTTCTACAATAAAAATAAACATCATAGCATCATCATCATACAAATAAATAATAATAATAACATAGACAAATGTGGCTTTGGGATTTTCAAAATTACAAATACAAATACAACCCCACCTTGGTATTCATTAAAAACAGAAACTCCAGGCAATAATATCGCATTTTAGCAATAGTTCTAATTTTGACGTATACTAAAAGTTGGTGCATAAATTGTGTCCTGCGCAAGTTCCTACATGGATTTGTCCGTCTGTGTTTGTTTGATTTTGACTTAATATTTGATAACGTTAATCATTTTATTACATGATAACAGGTATACAGGAAATCTGATGATATTATATTGATACGATAATTAGTGTTGCATTGCGTGACAATTGCATGAAAACGATGATTAACTTCATTGTAATTGCTTAGTTATACGGAACGGGGGTTCCTATTTCCAATACACTTTGTGTTTGTACAAATTGTATATAGCGTAGCCCTAAAGGTAAAGTGAGGGAGAGCTGATGAGCAAAGCACATGAATGAGATGTTCTTTGGTATTTGGTGGTACGACGTACTTAGGTAAAGGGTTAGATATTACTCTTGCAATGTGTGATGTGTGTGCATTGCAAAGCTCAATCCTGCGTTCCTATTGGCTAAAATTTCCACTTACGATGTGATCACACCACCTTAACCATTACGTGCATTTCACGAGATGTTGAGAGAATACGAATACGACTCAAAATATTGTGCTATTTCCCTTCTTGTTTTGTGTAAAGGCTAACGAACACATGCAATTCCCTTAACCATTTAACTGCATCGTACGATATCTTAGTTATCGTAATTAAGGTCATTAATATTAACTGTGTGTTTGCATGGTAATATTTCACACCGCATTTTCACGGTTAACCTACCGATCATCCATATTTTTAATCAGAAAGAAAGTTATTGTTTACTGGTTTTGTCAGGGAAAGTTGTTTGTAAACTCTAAATTTCCAAACATCCTATTTTGGATTTTGGATTGCTTTTGTGAAGTGTTTTAGAAGATATGAAACAGATGAACTTTTAAGTCAAAAGTAGAACAAAAGTAATCAAATGAATACTTTAAACCAAACAAATAATATGTTGTTTGGTGACTCAGGGGCCCATCAGTCCTTTCCACAAATGATGGATTTCACAACGTCTGGAGATACTGGAGGAGTTGGCATGATAAAGTCGGAACAGGGTTTGGGGATTCTTGCAAGCACTTCTTCGTCTACGGATGAAATGATGATGGATTTGTTTAATGGGAATGATATTGACTTGCTGGAGGGTAAGTTGTATGATTATATGCGTATTTCTGAATAAATTTGAGTTTTATCGTTCGAGTTTGAGTTTAAAGTTATATCGTTTAAATGTATTTGCAGATATCTTATCAATGGAAGAGTTATTCCCAGTGGCTACTGAACAAACTCTTGAAACGACTTCTTTACAAAATCCACCTATTGTTAACAACATCACCGTAGCATCACCTCCAAGTCATCATCACGTTAACACTGTAGCTTCATCAAATAAAGTCGGAACAGGGTTTGGGGATTCTTGCAAGTACTTCTTCGTCTACGGATGAAATGATGATGGATTTGTTTAATGGGAATGATATTGACTTGCTGGAGGGTAAGTTGTATGATGCGTATTCCTGAATAAATTTGAATGAAAGTTATATCGTTTAAAAATTTATGTATTTGCAGATATCTTATCAATGGAAGAGTTATTCCCAGTGGCTACTGAACAAACTCTTGAAACGACTTCTCTACAAAATCCATCTATTGTTAACAACATCACTGTAGCATCACCTCCAAGTCATCATCACGTTAACACTGTAGCTTCATCACCTCCAAACACCACAAACCTTCTCTTTCCACAAACAACTTGGGCGGAAATTGAGCCTACTCTTTTATCTCCAGAAAATTCGTCAATGAAAGGAAGTAACGTTGCTTCCCCTCAGCAGCAGCAACCTTCAAGCCCACAACAACAAATTGTTACTACAAAGACGGTAGCTTCAACCGGATGTCTAACTGGAGTTCAAAATATAATGCCCATACAAGTTACATTGGCTAACAGCAAGCCTCTCACGTCAAGCACCATCACCACGACCGGAACCCTCCAGGCAATTGCGCCCGCAGTTGTTTCTACCCCAATTCAAATTACAAGTCAGCAAGCTACCCAAACTCATGCACACTTTCAAAAGAATTTGTTTGTTAACGTGCAACCCACGAGTTCTGGAGCTTCCGGTAGTGTGCCTACGACAACGACTACCACCCAGATTATAAATCCATTCGCAAATGTGTTTATTAATCATCAAGGGACTGTTGTGGCTGCTACTACTACGGGACTTGATCATCACCAGCGTGTAACTCAACAACAGCAAGGCACTACAACGCATACTATTATTCCTACTACTGCGTTTGGAACTGCCACTGCTACTGGTACCAACAGGACGAATATGTTTCCAGTTCTTTTGCCACAGTTACTTACCGTTGTGGATGGGAATGGAACTGCTAAACTTCCTGTGAAACGACTTACTACGTCTAATAACAATACGGAAGGTAGGGGGGATTTGAGTTTAAAAAACTTGTATTTGTAATTTTTGTTTAGTATATTCAATGTATTTAAACATTTTCAGGATCCCAGTCACATGGGTCAGGAAATACAGGCTCATCAGCTTCAAATACAAATTCAACTAAGGGTTCCAAGAAAAAGCGAGGATCCCACGGGGGCGACTCTTCTCATCACTCCTCGTCAAACAATCGTCGTTCTTCACACAATGCTATAGAACGACGTTACAGATCTTCTATTAACGACAAAATTCTGGAATTGAAGTCCCTCGTGATTACACCAACAGATCCAAATGAAAAAGTCCACAAGGCAGCCATTCTTCGTTCATCTATAGAAACGATAAGATATCTTCAGAACAACAACGCCCGACTGGAAAAAGAGAACAAGATGTTGAGAGCAAGAAAGTGTGGAGTATGCGGAGCAGAGCAACAGTTTGACAGCACGTCAACTGGAAGTAGCAACAGTGAAAATCTCCGCGACTTGCTTATCAATTCACCACCGTTATCTGAAAGTGGAAGTAGTAGTCCATCGTCGGATGGAGGTTGTGCTTCTGGAAATTCAAGTCCAGTAAGGAGCCCCTCTTCAGCTGGAGATAACAGCAGTGTGGTTGAAAAGAGAGTTCATTCGAATTCGTCTACGTCTGCCGCAGCACCTTTGGTTTTGTTTGCTGTAGCTTGCGGACTGTTCCTCATCAATCCTGGCACAAACACCAATGAAAGCATGCATCATCATTCCATTTCGAAACGGGAGGCTGTTGAAGAGGAGGATTTTGGAACGTCTATTCAACAATACGTCCCAAGAATCACTGCAATGGTCCTGAACCTTATCGTTTTTTTATTCCTGTACAAGATCCTTGGTCTGTTTACTTCAGAAGGAAATGATAATGACAAGGGAAGCGAAGCTGTTGCGCATGCTTCAACTGTTATTCAAACACCTCCAAGTTCCTTTAAGCGATTGCGACTTATGAAAGAATTTGCTTCAACTTTGTTACACTATTCGCATGCACCAAACCTTGGACTCGCGAATGCATACATTTCGGCAAGTAAAACAGTGTCTGACCCCCTTACACGGCAATGGATTGGTCTTAAAATTATTCAGAATTCAATGTCCCCAGAGTATCAGGATACGTTGTTGTCTGGATTGATTTTGGTCAACTCTAAAATAATGGTCAAATCTGCCCTTTCCCGAGTCAAGTCAATGCTCCAGCAGAAATCGAATGGAGATAGCAAGAAGAATTTTAAATTGCACCCACTTTTCGAATTTGGTTACCATCACGTTGTGTCCAGCAGCACCAGTCCAAACTACTTGTATCCAAATGCATTTACTACTGAGATTCCAAATGGACTACTTGGAAACGTTTTACAATGTTTGAAGCATGAATGTTTGACAAAAGGAATCACACGGCTGCTAGTCAATGGTGATAGGAGTACCAGCAATTGGTTCAAGAACTGCCTCAGAGTTATCGTCAGCGAGGTTAAGAAGCAAGGCTCTTCAAACCCTAAGAATCAGAGGGACCATATTGCTGAATGGTGGGCTTGCTTACTTTGGGTTGAAGCGGAATGGCTTGTCACCAGAGGTAATGGAAATACGTTACATCTTGAGAAGCTGTACAGAGTGATCGATTCTATTTGGAGAAATCATGTGCAACGGGACAAGCGCTGCACCGAACAACCTGTATTCAAAGCTGTTTATTATGCCCATCGAGTTAGGAGAGAGGTCATTACGGTAAGTTGTCAAGAAGTTGATAATTTGTACGTATATCAAATCAAGAATTTAAATTATTAGTTGATAAATCATTTTTGTGCTTTGTTTGAATCTTGTAGGCATCTGGAAATAGAACATTGACCACGGCCCAACTTCACAAGCTCGTCAACTTGGCTAGCGAAGCGCTTAGAGAGTCCATTAATTTGACAGAGAAGGAGCATACATTACAACTTGTGTGGACTCTGGTCGCAGAATGGGTTTTAGAAACTAGAATTGAACTTTGGGAAGAAACTGCCGTCGCAGATCCAGAGTTTTGCTGCCAATTTTCCACAGATTTGGATACACTTAGGTCCCTTTGCCATCATGTCCCAGTAAGATTTCATTATGTTAATAGTATGCTCTATTTTTCTTTTTTCTTAGGTAATTTATGAAAATGATTTTAAAATGCAATAATTTATTTTCTTTGTAGACATCTCTTCCATCTGTATACTTATACGAGGCTGCCCTCAGACTTATGTCACGAGCATCCCCTGGACGTACACAGCAACTTCTGGATGCAAGTCTTAAACCACCTCGAATCTCAAACAAGCATGCTCTCTTGTGTGTAAATTCATCCAACAATTCATCAGAAAATGCTTCAGAAATTACTTCAAATGATTTAGAGTCGAGCGATGGCTCATCTTCCTCATCCTGCAAATCACGCGTAAGGGGATCAAACAACCTAGTTCGAGAGAAGAGGAAAGCCTTGGCAATGTACCTTAGGTGTAAGCATTTGCCTGTCCATGTAATTACATGTCCAGGAGAGAAAGCTGGTATGCTACGTGAAACTATAAAGTTATTGGAGAAATTTGGAGATCAAAGAAAGATTAACCAGTGTGTTGAAATGATTAAGAGTGTAGTGTAGTTAGATACATATTTATAATTTGTGATGTTGCAACAGGAAATTGTGACAAAGATATATTATGACGTGGTTGGGCCTTGTAGGCGTACAAGTTTATATTTACCGGTTCGATAAAAGTTCTTGTATTTTTGATCTTTTAATATTATAATGTTAATCTTATTTGGTTGTTTTTCGTGTTACTCGCTCTTCTCATCCTCTTGAGTAATGCATAATACATAATATTGTGTGTTTATTGGAAGTTTTGTTTTGTAAGCATGTACAGTAATAAATGCTTCTGTTCTTCAAATTAAATTATTTTCAAGAGTATCAATTTTCCGTTGTCAAATCCCATTTCTATATCCTAATCTTGACGTAGTAATTTTATTATTACATTAGCATTGCTTTCACTTCGCATGCACGTTGTAAATGCGCATATACAGATTTATATATATACATTCAAATGATGATGGCGAAATCCTTCTGCCTTTGGAATTTCCCCTGGAGAAAGTTAGTTAAGCAGAAGAAGGAAGAGAACGGAAACGCACGTTGCCAAAAGAGAAACTACAACGTAAAAAGATGTAACCTTATATGAACCAAATATTACGTACATTTGTACGTAACATAAATGCTTATGCAAAGCGTATCTTTCTCCCTCAAAAGTCTTTTCCTTGTGTGATACCATCAACATCCCTAGTATTCTGTAGAGCCCATCCCCCTCTGCTTCATTGATTATTTCCATTTTCAGACAAACAACATCCACACACTCTTTTAAGGAGAATCATATGAAAGAGAAAGTACAACATTAGGACGTGCGTTAAAAGAGGAGAAAGCAATTGGTCGCCGTATCGTATTCTACTCCTCTGCTAAAAAACGGGTCTCTCTTTCTCTACCACAGCGTCGTCGCAGGAGCAAAAAGCAAAGCAAAAGTACTCCATAAATATACCATTTTGTAAAAATCATGCATTCCAACTTTTTTACAAATTGAGGAGCCAGCAACAACAGCCCTTTACACGCATTACATACTACATCCATGTTAGCTTAGCGGAAAAACACGGCACGGGTTTTTTTCCTACATCATTTTCTATGTAGTTTGGGTGCTAGAATCACGTACAGCGTTGAAAGAATTATTATATTATAGAGGAAATGAAGATGCTATGAAAATGTAAAACCTCTGCTTTAGAGAAACTTGGCTTTCTTTAGGGGTGGGATCGGGAGTAGTATGAAATAATCTACCATCTACCTATATACACATTATTTGTAAACGTCTTTTTCTATAAAATGGCATTTTTAGGAAATCTTCAAGCATTATTAATTATTACTCTTTCACCTTTCTTAATCAATATGCCACCTTACCCGCCAAGATTACAAAAAGTTTTCTCCAGTCGCTCATGCAAACTTTTATATGTTTGTTCATATGTAAATCTTAATTAATAAATCATGTCAAATTAATTAACAAACACCCCAACCCCCGCAACTTACAAATTACCTTTAATAAAAGTCACCCACATCATTCATAATATTCATTCATACATCCCAATATCGCATAACAAACCGTCCTTATCTTCCCCTACCGCATCCCCCATACATAACCCCCACCCCTAGAAATAAATTCCTTTGCAAAGTCATAGTCTACTTGTTTTTCAGTTCTTTCTAGTAACTTTTTTATGTCCCTTGCTCTTTAGTGCTAAANTAACTTTTTTATGTCCCTTGCTCTTTAGTGCTAAAACTAGTTCTTTCCTTCCCTCGCTCAATACTCAATACACTTAGGCAGCAATGGGATGTCTTCATACATTACCCCATCCCTTTACCAAACCATATTTTTCCAATCAATCAAATCAAATAAAAAAAACCATCCCTTCTAAAATATCATACTTATTTACCCCCAAATTAAAATCTACCTTCGGAATGTGTGCAACAGTATATACGAACATACCCTTCCATTAACTAACACTATATTATATCCTATGAATCCTATATGCTCGCTTCATCCTCAGTCTAATTTGCTCCTCTATTTTCCCTAGATACAGAATCAACTCTTTTACGCTACTATTGTACCACCACACCGCACCGTAGTAGTAGTCCTTTCCTATATCGTTTTGTGTCTCGAGTGTATCTATATGAGCAAGTTATCCATAGGGAAGAACAGAAGCAAGTATTGCCATTGCATTTGCTGTGGTTTGTGAGTGTGAAATGCTACATAGAGCTAGTTAGTAATATGTGAATGGTGTACGTTCTTGTTATAACTTACGATTTTTTCTCGTTCAAAATAAAATTCCTTTTTGTAGTGTGAGCAGTAAAAATATACTTTTTAGACCAAAAAAAATATTAGATTGAATTTTAGACAAAACCGTGAGCGGTTTCAACCAAAAGTTAAAAAACAACTTGTTCCCGTTTGAATTACTGATTACAGTTGTAAGTGGGTTTGTTTGTTTGTGGTGGTGTGACTTCTGATTACACACGGTAAGTTTGAGTTTTAATTACTTTGTTTTGTTTTAAGTTTTAAACTTATTACATAGTATGAGAAATAAGACATTAGATTTGATTAGATATTTATGTAGTTGCATACTTTTCACTATTCAATGTAAACCATTTAGAGTCAAAAGGAAGGGTAGCTTAGGTCGGGCAGTTGGGATGGATGTAGGATAGGAATGATAGGATTTTTAATTACTTTCCAATGCCTAATTGGTTTGATGATTTAATTTCCTTTTTGTCTGTGTCGTTTAAATATATACACTGATATTTTCGATTTTGGGGTTAGAAGGTATCAAGGAAGTGGAG
>JAHZNG010003110.1:0-12046 GCA_027744375.1 Orchesellides sinensis
GGATATACTTACAGATTAATCTTGATATTATGCATAACCCTTTCATTCATCCCTAAAAGTATAGTTATCATCATGAGTTCTATACCAGCCCACCTTATCTATCTTTCTTTAGTAATGAATTAACGCGAATGCGACGCTACCCAGAAACAGACAACAAAGATGCAAAACAACAAATGAGCTAGGATATATTGCGGAAGGGACAAAGGAGAATTATGCATATATGTACCTATGCAAATTGCAATCGTACCTCATCAATTATCCGTAATCCGTCGTATAACTTGTTGACTTTTTTTATAGCGCCAGCACACTGCATACAAAATTAAACTGAACTGAACTAATTCCTAAATGATAAAAATATTTAGGGATGTGGGGAATGCCGTGAAATGTATATGGGTAAAATTTAACTCAGATTTCTAAACAGATTATGCAATTAAAGCACGACAAAAAGAAGAAACTACGCATATTGCTTGCGAATCTACGTACCAACCAACCTCGCTCTGGCTCTGGTTGGTAGATGATAAGCATAATATGATGCGACGTTACACGAATAGATAAAACAAGGAAACGATGTAGTATGGCTTTGTGAATTGCCCTAGCTCATAGCTTATACCCTTCTCGTAACTTTAAAAACAAAATATTATGTTTTTAATATCTTTGTTTTCAACATGATAAGTCTACAGTCCACATATTTAAGGTTGACTTTTCACTTAGTCTCCGGAAAAGAGACGTAAATCGTAAATCCATACAGCTGAACAACGCATACAATTTATACTTGCAACTTGCGAAACTAATCTCTTATCAATATCATACAACATTTTTACAATAATTTATTATGCGCCATTTTCTCAAATGGTTTCTTGTTCTTCCATCTACACCATCTTCTGCTTTTTGGCGTCCGGGGCTTCGTCATCTTCTCCAGTGTCAAATATCGGTTTCGGCTGGTTTCTTAAAACAATTATTCAAACTTATTTAACTTTTAAGTCTTATTATAATGGCTTTATGTTGGCTTATTTGTAAATGGAAGTTGTTTTCGTAGTTTAAACGAAATCACTTACTGAACATATTAAGTACAAACCATGTCATACTTTTTGTTCCACACATAAACCATTGCGATAAAGCTATATATAAATACAGCTAAATCTAAAGAAAGCTTACCTGGCTTTTATTTCCTCACGCTTGGGATTTCTTGGTTTATCCCCTTTAAACATGGGTAAAGAACTAGGAGTAATAATGATTTTTCCAGAGAAGTCCTCCGTCATCACAGATGCTCTTTGTTTCTTCGGTTTAGATCCGTGCACAACAAGGGCTCCTCTATTAGATTTCTTTAAATCGTAAAGAATTGAAAATGTTCCGGTTGACGAAGTTACAAATATTTGATTAATTCTATGGTGCCATGCTGCCCTGATGAGAAGCTGGTTTTCAAATTCGATTTGCTTCGTCACCGTGTAATCCTGAGTAGACAAGAAATATAATATTGAGCCCGATAAGGCTTCATCCTTCTCACGACCTGTTTTTCCTGGAGGGAGTGAAGGAATCAGAAGATGTCTATCATCCGGGCTAAACGCCATATCAGTCCTAAAATTATATCAGCATTATATTACACTAAATTTCAGTCCATAAATAACATACGAATGTAATGTGCTATAAAAATTATTATTTTATTATGACAATTATTTTCTTACGTGTGATACTTAGCAGGATGCTGATCCGACTTCCATAATGTCTGTTTCCAGTTTCTCGAGTCCCAAATATTCACAACAGCGTCTTCCCCTCTTGAAGCTACTTGAAGTCCAGAATAGGAATACGTAACACAATACGTCTCAGTGTTGGGCGTATGTGCATTTTTAATTGTTGCTGTGGGTAAAACTAATGGACGTCTCGTGTCCCACATAAAAATAGTTCCATCTATTCCAGCTCCCATAAAACAGTTTCCATCACGCGAGAAGCAACAAGCTGTCGCGCGACTCTTTCCTCCCTTACTATTCCTGAGTTTAACTACTGTCTTGTGGGTCAGTCTGTTGTTCACGTCCCATACTCTTACAGTTCTAATGAAAATACAACAATGATTTTAAAATACTGATCGAATTAAATTTTGTTCTAAACTAAGTTCTAATCTTACCCGTCGTCGGATGAGGTCAAGAAAGACTCCCTTTGCTTCGGATTAAATTGCCCTCCAGTCAAACACGCCACGTGTCCTTTTGTTTTAGCCATGTCCACAATGTACTGATCTCCTTTGACACATTCAATTAATTCTGAACCATCACGGTCGACAACTTTAGCCTTAATACGTTTACAAATTCAAAACATTAGCTAATTGGCTGTTGATATTTACAAAAAGTTGCATAAATAAATGCGATTGCATCATACCTGTGCACTCCCGGAAACAATGAGTAAAGCATCTCCACTGGATGAGTAACTTAAATGCCTAATTGGATGACATTCACAAGGTCGCATTGCACGGAAAGCATGTCTATTTTTCAAACCAGTAAAGTCCCACAATTTAACCTCGTAATCAATCGACCCTGTCGCAAATCTTCCACCAGGAGGATCAACGGCAAGTGCAGTCACCGGTTGGCTTCCATGTTCCAAGTTTAGTCTCTCAGTATGTGGGAATAAACGGGTTCTGTCTTCTTCATCTTCTGACTCACTATAAAAAAATCGCACTTAAATTGACTATCGAGAGCTACGTAGGTAGGTAGAAGCTAATTGTTGACAAGTTTGACGCACCTGCTAACCTCCTCATCATCATCCTTCTCATCAGAGTCGCTGTCGTCACTGCTGTCACTGTCAGAGTCCTTTGATTTCTTTTTCTCATTCCTTTCTGGAGGAGGAGGGGGTGGCATTGGACCAATGACTTCGTCATCGTCTTCACTTTCACTGTCGCTCTACAAGTGAACAAAACAAAATTTCTAAAATTTCTTCAATCATATAAAATATTTCAAACTATCTATGCAATTAACCTTATCAGAATTCGATTCTTTCTTCTGATCTTCACTGAGCTTCATGCTGTCAATGTCCACATCAATTTTTGTATCCGTGCTGGGAACCTTCTGCTTCGAACTCTTAATCTGCTCCATCAACTCCTTCACACTAATGCAATTAACCTTATCAGAATTCGATTCTTTCTTCTTATCTTCACTGAGCTTCATGCTGTCAATGTCCACCTCAATTTTTGTATCCGTGCTAAGAACCTTCTGCTTCGAACTCTTAATCTGCTCCATCAACTCCTTCACACTAAACTTCCTCGCAGATTTTTGCTGATCCGGTTTCTTGGACGTTCCAAAATCCGCAAACCCCATCATCTTCTTCATCTCCTCCTCCTCCTCATCCAGCACCTCTTCACTTTTCTCTGTACCTTTCTGCTTTGCATTCTTATCCCATGAAAATGACCCAAACCCTCCAGCACTATCTGCTCCTCCTCCAGCTTCCCCCTCAACATTCTTTACTATATCCACCGACTCCGATGCAGCTGCCGAACCCTCAACAATACTTGGAGCGTCACCCCCTCCACTTGACGGCTTTGCCAAAGATATCTTACCAAAAGTTATCTTTTTAAACCCTCCACCAACTGCTGGCCTTTTATTATTCATTCTCACTTATTTAACTCCCACGCTTTATTTTAACTTCGTTAAGTACATACTTCTACGTATTTAATTATAATTAATTGTTTTACATGCTGTAAATTACAAGCTAGTGGGAATCACATGAATGCACATTTTGAACACATAAACAAAAACAAATCCGGAGATACCAACACTGTTTACAAAGACGACCTTTTGAATTTCACGCGTCTCAAAACACCCCAACAAAGTTTTCCTACAACTTTCCTTTGTTGCTTTCACTTAGGCTTATCACATTTTTACATTTCATGTATGCATGTCACTCACCAGTCACTCACTCAGTCAGTATGAATCTCATCCTCATTCTTTTGCAACAACAAAACTCTTTTCACGAAAGTTTTGAATTCTGAGAGTGAAAGTGGTTTGGATGTAACTGTAACAGATTGGAGTCTGTAAAAAGGCAACTGAGGATGACTCCAATTAGCAGCGGAGCGGACCACTTAGGTTAACATGTAAACGGTGGGAGGGTCACAGGTTCCTAAAAAGTTGAGGGAGGTGCTCAGCTGAGGAGGTGAGTTCATTGTAATTTTGAAAATAAGGAATTTTTCTATGTTGGTCTAGTTGCATGGATAAATTATTTATGTGGGTATCAGGGGATGGGGGAGGCGCTGGGCCAAGAGGATCTTCAGAGCGTCCCAAGTCAAAAGCGAATAATGTAGACTCTTGATTTCCCAGACGATAACCCATTTTATTTTTTGTAGTAACCGTTGATTTCAGTTATTCTGAAACTATTTAAATGGGGATTTATCATTGCATATGCAGCACGAGCACCCTTTTTTGTTCCTTGTCGTATGTGCATTTAATTTGTTCAGGTATAATTTTAACTACACAAATAATTTAAAAGTACGTTGAAGTAGTTATTGAAGACTGGTTCTTAATATTGTTACATTTGTCCCCTCTTCATTTCTCAGTTCATTTCCAGTTCTCTCTTGTTTCTCATTTATTCACACCCTATAACTTTGTTCTCTAATCAAATTGAAACTCTAACGAAAGGTAACTTCTTCAGTTTGCCTTAGTTAGTAAAGTAGGTTAGTTAGTATGTTATTCAAGAGCCATATTCTTGCTATTCTCACTCTCGCTGGATTACTTGTAACTTGATTTGTATTTCTCTGTTTTCTGTTTTTGTAGGCAACAGTATAGGCCAGTAGTTTGAAACAGTTGACCGGTAGGGGATCAGCTGAGTCTTCTGAAATTTTTATCTGTGAAAATCCTTCGTTTCGATATTACCAAATGTAAGTTTAATAGTTTCAACATAAATCTTTACTGTTTAAATTAAAATTATATTGCGCTTGTTTTTCTCTATTTAGATACTGAGCAAACCGACCAAGGATAAGGAAAATTAGTGTTTCTTCCAAATTGTTCTTGGAAGATTGATCGGGTAATTAAGTATAACTTATACATTCCTTCTCACTGTCAACTGTAAATATGTCCTCAAACGTATGATTGTTATCCATAGGGTATAATTATAAGTGTTATGGACCCTCCTTCAAGTTCAGAAAATGTTGGGCGAATTTCAATTGTGAAACGTCTGTCTCCACCTCCTCCTCCTACTGGAACTGGATCAGTTAACAGTGTTAGTACAAGTAATCCAGCAACTACTCAAAACTCCACGGCGTGGACTCCAGCTGCTGCTGTGCGAACAAGTCCCGAGAATAATGTTTGTACAGGACTGGGATATCATCATTCGGGAGGAGTTAGTTGCTTCAACAATAACGTAGGTGTGTCGTGTCAAGGACCTCCTCTTCAGCAACACAACCAAAGTCGCTTGTTTCAAGGTCTTATGCCACAACAGCAGCCGGTTGGTATAGAAAACAAGGATTCTGTCCAACGAGTACCCCCACAGCAGCAACAAGGGGCGGGTGGCTACATTATGGGATATCAGGTTCCACTTCAGCAGCACCACCATCACCACTCTTCTTGCCATCCCCACCATCATCAGCAACCGTCGTCCACCACCATGACATCTTCTCAAGTTGCAGCAGCAGCTGCAGCTCATATGCGCTCCATGGTTATGAGCCATTATCCCGCAGCGTCGGCTTACGGCCACTCTTCAGCTCCGACACCAGCAGGCTACTACCAGAATACAGGGACTGCAAATATGCCATACGTGGATTACAATCATCATGGACACGGAATGACTGCTGCTGCTGCTGCCGCAGCAGCCCAATATGCTCAGCAACACCGCGTTGCAGCCGCAGTTTCTACACCCACCTTTCGGCCTCATCCGAGTCATCCAAAAGTGCTGAATCCAAATCAGGCAGCGGTGTATCAACAAGCTTATCAGTATCAGCAATATATGCATCACCATCAGGGGGGAATGCTCCATTCTACTCACCACCATCATCAGAATATGCAAGGAGGGTCTGCCGTTATGCATCCAAGAATGGTCAGTGTTCCAATGATGAACGGAGGTGGAAACAGTCAATCAGTCATTAATCAGCCTCATCCTCAGCAGGCGGCTCGCTTAGTTCCATTTATAAACCATGTCGGGCAGCCGATGCAGGTTTCGCAACAGTCTCAGAATCTGCTTCATCAGCATCACCACCATCACCCTGCTTATGCTAACACTAATCAGATGATGTCCGGAGTTCAAATGATCCAGCCTCCGCCGCAACCCGCAAATGTTGAAGTTCAAAATACTAATTCTATGCATGATAACAAAACCAAATCATGCAGCAGCAGCAGCAAAAGTTTAAAATCTCAGGTGTCATCGTTAAAAGTTGGGACTGGTAAAAGCGGAACCTCTGAAAAACATTCAACGTCTAAACTAAAGTCATCCAAGACCTGCAGGGCTCGCATGAGACCTCCAAGATTGGTTGTAGGACAGAAAAAGAAAAGCAGTGGAAACAGTAGCAGCAGCAGCAAAAAGCTCAGAAGCTCAAGCTCATCCATGTCAATAACTAAATCTTCGACAAGTCCTTCTTCGTCAGCCCCAAGTATCAACAGTCTGGAATGCTCTTCCACGTGGAAAATTCTGACTATGCCGGATGAGAGTGGAGATGCCAAGTGTGAAAAGTGCTCGTCAGATGAAAATAGCAATGTTGCTTTTAAAGATGTTAATGGAAGTGGTGGCAGTTTCACTGATGACTTTTTAGCAGGAGAGCCGATTTTGGAGGAAGGAGTGTACGGTGCTGACTTAGATTATGAGTGGCCAAGTCTTCCGGGATGTGGATGTGAGCACACTAGCTTGAGTCCACGTAAGCCTCTCCCACCTCCAGGTTTTGAGCATTTGATGCGGCCGTCGTTCCCGATCGAACAATATGACCCCGCCGTGTTAGGAAATCTGATGGGGGCTCAGCTTTGCCAAGAAACCATTTCAATTGTGGATGGACTCAGAATCGGAGAAATGAAGGAGATGCTTTTGTCTGGATTCTGCTGTGAGGAACATGCTATGACTGGTCAGAATGGGAAAGGTGGTGGTGGTGGTGGTGGTGAGAACAATGGCTTCCATTATGGAATCGATGACGACAGTGGCGTCGATGATGATGATAACGACGACGACGAATGGGCAGTTTTAGAAAGAGCTATACGAAGTGCTTTGGATGATAGGAGTAGGATGATGGAGGAAATCTTGCTACGTTGAAAAATGAACATTGGATTTACTAATACTACTGCAATTAATAACACAACTATATGTATATATGTTCAAGTATACAAGCTTAACCTACTTACTACTTACGAAAATCATTATAGAAAGAAACCGATTTGGGGAATGTAAATTGTAATATTGTATTGTTTTGTATGTTTGTATTGTATCGTATCATTATCACAGAACCAATTGATAATTAGCAGATTTATAGTTTAGTTGCGAATCGCAAGAAATGCCATGTGAAAATACGGAAAGAAACTTTAAATTAAACGTTTTTATGGTTTTTATAGTTTGAATTTAAGCGTTGATGTCCATATAGTCCATATATTCTATTATTGATGCTTTTCGTTATTATGTGTGAAAAAATTGTTGTAACTACTTAATTTTGTAGGTTACCTCAATCAACAATATTTAGCTATGTGTACTGACTACTGGCGAACTATCTTTGAAGTATGAGCAAAACTTTATCTGTCAATACATTTTGTCAAATTCCCTTGTTTTAATTCCCATGATATCTGGTAAGGTCAATATTTTTTTTAAATCTATGTTTTCTACTTGCAAGTTCCCCTTTTAAAGCTCAGTTTAGCTGAGGCTTCTAATAAATTGACTCTCGTAATGATCTATATAGATATTTAAATATCATCCTGTATAGTAGTAATAGTCTAATTTACTCTAAAATAGGCTCATAATGGTCTAAAATTTGTTAGATTTGTCTTGTCCAGCTAAAAAACATAGAAAAAGTAGTGCATTGCCATTAACTTTTGTTATCGCTTAAAGAGGTAAATTCCATTATTACTTATTTTCAACGTTTTTCCAAATTGTTGCGTTTATTTATGTATACCTGTACTTCTTAACAAAATTTACCGTTGAAAATATGATGACTGTTCAAGGCCCAAAAGACGAAGCTTTTATATCGAATGTATGTATGTATATGTATTTTATATGGCTGCGTTTGTATACATTCCAAACAATCTTTTCAGTTTTCATTCTCATTCTTTTGGTTTTTACACATGTATCTACGTACGTCCCTTTAAAAATGTAATAATAGTTTAATTTGCAACTACGCGGTGAGAACGTCAAGACGTCGGAGCATTTGAAAAACTATGATATCATCTTATACGTTTGTATTACTCGTAAAACTTTTTTCCTTACTTCGCAATCTTTCCACCTTACCATTCTTTTACAATTCAAGAATTTCCCAGTTTGAAAGTTTAACATTCAAAGAAAGAATAAAATGGGGAATTTGTCTGCTTTCCAACAATATCTACGGCATTGTGCAAATCCTCGTTTTGATCAACAGGGCCGTGTTTGACCACTATCCAGTGGCGTTGGTTCTTCAGGAACTTACCATTCCCGTTAGCTTCGGCCTTTACAGCTTACTGGTTGTAGCTGTGCTAATTTACGAAAAAGATTTAATTATCCTTATGAACAGGATTTTGAAAACAAATGAAAAATTAAGTACGTACGAATTTCTTTTAAATTCAATATAATATTCAATAGTTTTCTTTTGAGCGTTTCTTAATCTGTTTGCAGGATGTTTGTTCTGGATAACCAGCAACGAACGTGACGGACTGGAACTCTTCCTCCTTGGATTTTTCTATTTACCTTTCTCCATTATATGTCTTAGAATACCACAAACACTTCTGTTCAAAAACTTCAATAATTTGTATGGCTACTATTCCATGAAAGTTGGCGATAAAAGCTTATCAGGGGTATTGGGAATCTTGATGAGAATTGTATACTATATTTGGGATTGGTTTACAATAGTTCAGTTCATACTCTTGTGTAGCGTAGGTGCAGTCGTCTTTTTTGTTTTTGTCAACACCAACAAAATTTGGTGCAAGCGTTTCACGTAAGTGACCTGCTTTGATAACCTCAACCTCACCTTATCCATTTTATCATGAAAAAAGATCATTTTAAAATAAATGCATGCATATATAGGATTTATTTTTGTAAAATAGGAACTGTTTGAACTACAGCGACTTCCATTCAAAACATGCTCGTCAGTCAATTGTCCGAAATTATAGAATTCTTCAGCTAAATCATCGCCTCTTCACCGTCATCATTCTTGACCAACTCTTTCCATGCATTTTAGCTGGATGCGCTGCCTTCATGGTGGTGTTAATATTCATTCTCGTTAAGTTCATTGGAGTCTTTGGACCGCTCGTGTTAGCCATAGTTGTTACAATGATCACTGTACTTTGCATGGCTACCTGGGTCATTCTCTACTTTTCATTTCAGATGACCACGAGTTCTAAGGAATTTTTGAGAACCTATGCAAAGCTACAGGCTGACAGTAAGGCTGGGAGGGTTGTCTTCTTATCTTTGGAGCCGTTAGTGGTGCGCATTGGATTTATGTATACTGCAACCCAATCCACAGTCTTTACTTTATTTAGGATCGTTCTGGAAGCTGTTGTTAATTTACTGATTGTAGTTGAATAGCTTGTGTTTGACAGTATGTAATGATAACTTCCAAATCTAATTGGGTATCAATAGTATCATGATGACTGTCACGAAGTAATTGTGGAAGAAGGAACTCAATTATGAAGGTTTTAACATTGTTTTAATTGAAAAATTGCGTACTTTATTACTTTTGAATACCATTTACCTTTCGAGTGTTTCAATGAAACAAATGAAAAAAGAAGTACATGAATAAAGGCTAAAAGGATTAAAGTCATCAATACATACATAAAATTAATCATAAACATATATTACTTCTTGTTTCTTTCAGCATGAACTTGAAAACAATCAAAAGTCATAAGTTGACATTTCTCGAAGAAATCGATTATTGCGACCTGACAAATAGAACTCGTATTTACAAAATAGGAAGATATGATGATTAACACATTGATTGATCTGTCTTTTAAAAAATATGTAAAAAGGCAGGAAATCATATATATGGAATTTAAAGCTTTGAAACAAAATAGGTTTCAATCTATAATTTGTAATGACAAAAATATAAAGTTCAAAAACAAAACTCATATAAATGCACACATTATAAAAAACACAAAATAAACTCATTTTATACACCCAGATTTGTGTACAAGGACATAAGAAACATTTCGAGGTAAAATACTACAGCACACAAAGTTGACAATGTACTTAATATATATATGTACGTATAAGCTTTTATCCATAAAATTTCCATATCCTATACTTACATACAAGTACTACATCGCATCGGCAGCAAAAGCAAACTTCAAAATCCAAAAATCTGATAAAATATTCATTACATTTCAATTACAGTTTAGCTGAAAATGTATTACAAAAAAATTCACCGAAGGTCTGCGTTTTGATTACCAAACCAAAATACAGTCACAAAAGGAATTTCACATTACTTCTGCAAGGAATATTGGAAATTTTTATATACATACTTTTATGAACATATCAAAATGTTGTATACAATAGTGTAATAGCTTGATAAAGAGTTTAGAAAAAAGTTGATTTCTAAATCATAGTCTGTCGATAGTCTCTGTGTAAACTCACTTAGGTACCTACATAAAACAACCTTTGCGTAAATGCGTAATTATCAATCAGAAATACTTGTTTCAAGTAAGCCTTCCAAACATTCTTTTTTTCATTCTATAACAGACATTTTCAGAATAACGTCTATATTTTAAGTTCCCGAGTATAATACAGTGTATCATAAATGTATAGTGACATTTATTTCCGATCCCTGAGCATATGGGCAAACTGGATTGCCTGCCCTTTAGGCGCAATCCCATTCCGCTTTAATACGAAAAGCAAAAGAGTGTTTACAACATTTGGTGCACAACGACGTTGTCTCCGAATGTGGCTATTCCTTGTCCTAAACAACCTTATCTTAATTGGAACCATGGTCTACTTTAAAAGCACCAAGAATTTCAACGCCTTCAACCAGGCATATTCTGGCTGGATCATCAGCTCCATTTGGTGTATCACCTTGGGTAGCATGGCTCTAAATGCAGAGAGGACTTGTTATGTACTCAACGCCTCTTTCATGCCACACTCCGAAAGAATTTGAGAACACTAACCCGCTTAATACTAAAAATTTTATGATATGCAATCTTAAGTGGTCTGCATGACTTTTTAAACTTTGACATAACTTTCCTATCCTCTCCCCAGTCATGATACTTCCAAGATGTTAATGCCTTCTGACTGTATAGAAACAGATAGCCAGACATTTCCAGGACCAACCCCCACATGATAAGTCCTGCAAGTGTCCAACCTCCGAGAGTGTATTGTACAATCGGAGGTAGGAGATGTCCATACTTGATTAGATTAGCTCCACAGTATAGGACCATCTTTTGCATGAGCCAGTTTAAAGGGTAAAGGAGTACACCCCCAACTTCCAAATGCATGCTAAGTAGCAGCTCCAGACAAATATAAGTTATTCGTGTATTCTTGCCAGTTCTCAGCTTATCAAGGGTTCTATACTTTTCTTTGAGTCCACACCGGATGTCCCGTGAAATGATGTTAATGATGGGTAAGGTGACTGAGAGCATGAAACAAAACGAGAACATGAGGTTGATGGAAGTAAAAAAGAAGACGTAGGCGTGGCAAATGGTTATCAGGATGATAAGCGAGGTGGTATAGTACTTTTCCGGAATGTAGTAGTTAATATAAAATGGTGATTGTCTGGCGAGCATTATACAATGCATAGTCTCTAGGACAGCCAATGTGAGACATCCCCATCGGGTTAGGATACAGGCAAAGTCTACGGCGTGGTTTTCGGCACTTTTGTTCGGATTGAAGTTGGGCATGTATAGTTCTGGAAAGTATCATAAAAAAGTATATCCCTTTTTACTTTATAACGACCAATCTTTCATAATTTCCCCACAACAATCTATCTAGGTCA
>JAHZNG010003111.1:1358-21791 GCA_027744375.1 Orchesellides sinensis
CCCCCCTACGTTTTATTGGCTTTCATTTGGCACCAAAACTTCAAAACTCGGATGTCATATATAGGTTATAGAGGGAGGTAAACACTTTGTGACGTAAGATCGGAAGTAAAATGTATATATGATAGTTCGTGAAAATTGCCCGTAGAAGCATAAAACAATGCGAGTAAAACTTTACTTTAGTTATAGTTAAAATTATTTATCGCGGAGCCCATGGTTAGTTTAGTATTTTCAATTCTTTAAAAATAAGAACTAACTTGTTCTCTTAAGTGTACATGAAACTTAATTACATATTTTATTTCTGGTACCATTCGTTATCTTGTTTTTTCTAAATTGTCTGTCTTTTGCTTTTTTAGCATAGCATATTTAAGTTAAATTCATTAAAAATTTTACGATTTAGAGAGAAACCTGACAGATAGAATACAACCTCCTGCTTAACTAAATAATACATGAACATTGAACTTTAACAGTATATATGCAGTACAGACAGAGTACAGACCGCTGAGTAAAGATGGTACATGTATCAGATATCATGCATACCCATGTAAAAGTTCTTTTACCAAATACAACGTAAACCCTATTAAAATTGCATTGGAGTGGTATACAAAAAGTTACGTAATACGGCAGAAATGTAAAGATGATTTAAATGAGGAAAATGCTTAATTTCTGAAAATTAAAATGCATTCGACCCCTCTCCGTTTTATCAGCTTTCATTAGAAACCAAAATTTAAAAAATCTGACACTTAATGTGGGCGGAAAAGGGGTGTAAAGGAATACTTAACCCGTGACGTAAGAGCCTTAGCAAAATGTAAACATGATGCTTGTTTTAGCAAACGCAGACTATATGCAGGCATGCAGTATACTGCGTTCCTGCATAATTTCACTTAACAATAGACATTGCGTAAGTATTAAGTTGATGGATTGACGCGAAACGATAAAAATTTAAAACCCCTCAAGGCATGATTATAAAAGATACCTTGGTACATCTTTCATCTTTCAAGACAATATTTAATGACATACAAGAATAACCTTGTGACACACTTTTCATGCGAATCTTTTCTACCTGCTTGACCGAATGCAGAAAAATATTCAATCAGTTTACTGTGCAGTAAGCAATTAATCGAAGAAATGTTTTATTCCTAGACCTAATGACTAATGCTGATCAGTACATTATCAGAATACTAAAAATAAACAATCCATCTTACATTAACAATATCCAACATTTCGTTTTCGTACATATCTTGTTTTGGGATACTTTCTACCAACGGTGCTACCATAATGTAAGCTGTGTAGAAGCTTAATACATTCATGAATCACATAATCAAAGATTCTTAGGTAGACTAGGTTAAGTATTGTTTACTTGCAAAAAAGTGCACATCACTCAGTCACTCACAGACATACATTTGTGATTCAAGAAGAATCTGCACGGAAAATCATTCAGTAATTAACATGCTGTACAGAATAAGCTTTTTTATACTAAACTGTGTCCAACGAGCAAATACATATTTGCACAAGGTCATTTTTTCTGAAATAAATACATAATATGTACATATTCATAGGCCATTCTTTGTGGTTCCATTTAAACTTAAACTAAACAAACAAATCAACGTGTGTATATGCACTATGCACACGATGCAATCTACATAACCAGGGGTTGATCGGGCCCTTTGGTATTTAACTCATTCTGTAAACAGGTAAACCAATCATGAGAACTATCTGATCTTTTAGTTTGTCGATACAGGCTGAAAGTTGAAATAGTTTCACTAAATGTGATTAGTTATTAGTCAGTAGCTGTACTTCAGCATTTGATCTGTTCACTGTTACGTTGCTATTAAACTTAAAACTTTGCTTACTTGTTTAAAATCTGTCTGGTCTTGATTATTGCTCATATACCAACTGTTAGGAAACCCATTCTTCTTTCCATCTCCACTTCTTTGTTGTTGCAATGCGGTTTTACATCATGCAGGCTCATATTTCAAAACTCCAATGAACCTTCTCTAATGTGTATTAATAAACTGCCAACAAATATACCTATAAACATGCATATGTAAATACAAAAAAATATTAGACTAAATTTGATTGTTCTCGGAAAATTTAATTCAATCCAGTTTTATCTGCCAATTTATAATGTTTTAATGTTTTCTAGTGAAAAAACTAACACTACGCCAGGATATAGAAGAACCATCAATTTTTCTATTTAAAAAAAAGATAAAGGATAAAGCAAAATAAATTTTACTGTTGGAACTTAAAACTTCTCTTAAACATTAAAAAACTTACACTTTGAATTTACAGATCATAACCTCTCCTTACAACAGACCTGCCAGATGTAAATGAGAGCAAACTTAGTGATAAGTGTGGAAACAGTTTCTTAAAGCAAAGTAAAACTGTGATAGGTAAAACTTCGATTTACAGAAAAATGCTGTAAAAATTAGCATTAGCTATAATACATTGTATAAAATTCTGCTGCGTCTTGCAGTACGTTGCCCTCCACGATAAATATGTTTCATAAAAAAGTATAAGAAATAAGTTCTTATTTTGTAAATAATGTCATAGATGTTATTACTGAGGGTATTGGGTATACCATATATTTTTGTTTAGCATCCCATCGTTGAAAGATTAAAACTTAATTACAGCTATTTTATCGTGCAATAAACTGTATGTAAAATAATACAGTTTTAGATTGGTTTGTCCGTCTGTCTGTTCTATAAATATCAATTGTGGCGGTCAAAGTAACTTCAGTATAACCAAAGATCGAAAATCTCAAAGCCCAATTTGCGTTTATTATTTGTTGTCTTTGTATTAAATACTTGTTAAAGTCATTAGCGTCTGGTAATTGCTCTACGTTACATAGATTTCAAAACAAACATCAATACTAACAACCTATTCGGTTTACGTTTGATTTTTGTAAGCAACAAGGACTGATAAAGAAAATGAATGAAACAATTTTCATCTCATGCAAATGAATGCATGCATGTCCAATAAGATATGATGTTAGTTAGTGTTGATTTGTTGGTTGTCAGTTGACATTTATCGATTCTGTATGGTCAACAGACTTAGACCAAATTAGACCTACTGGAGAGATAAACTAGGTAAAGATGGCTAGTCTCCATTAACTTCAGATAAATTGTTAGCATTAGAAGCAAAAGAGTATAAAGCGTAAAACATCCATCATTAAGAAACTTAGCCATACTTGCCTACACATGTTCTAATACTTGATGCAAAGATGATTTTAGTGTTTGAATTTCCTGAAGGTAGTAATCAAAATTAAAATTGCTAACTGTATGCTTTCATTAATAAAAAAGACACTATCAAAATATCCCGTTGGCTATAGTGATCAACGTTGTAAGGTGTACTAAATGGCTTTTTACAAGTCGTAATGCATTTTTTGCCAGAAATGAGATCTTTCTGAGTTAGCTAATCACATTTGTCTGTATTACGTTTTGAATCAGAATAACAAAATTTAAATTGAACCTGATGGAAAGTCAGAGCGAGATGAGGCTATAAATAACTTGGTACTGTAAATCAACGCGAAAAATGGTTTGGTGATTTGGAAGGGAAATCTTTTTGACATGTGTTTAAATGGCTGCATGACAGCGTGTTTTTTACACTCATTGCTCATTATAACGTCCAATGTAGTTTTTGCTTTGCTGTGTTTGTAAATACTTTTATTTTATGAAGAATCCTGTTTATAATTTATACTGTTGTGCGGTGCTTCATTTGGCTGGCATTTTCCAGGTGGTGATGGCGATGACAAATTACCTAACCACGGAACTGTATTGTTTATCATTAAAATGTTATTGCTAGCAAAGAAGTTTGCATATAACAGCAGGTCGGTGTGAGCAATATGCCAATGTTTTGTTCTTCATGCGTAACTATTTGTCCCAATTCCCAATCTTACATAATTACATTATGACCTTGTCCAGATGAAAAAATTACAAATGTCGGTTAATAAGTTTAATCGTTTTAAACCCTGAATATTTTAGTGCTTTAACAGCTAAACGGACGATATTGAAGCCGCGAGAAGAAAGCCTAATCGACAGGTGTCAGTTCTTTATGAATGAGGACTATGAATATTCCAATAAGACTCGCAACAAATAATGAGATACTGCCTATGTATCGGTTTTCCCTGTCATTCTAAAAATGTAATAGGTATTTCTCTTGGAAAATACAATTAAAAATTCTAAAGTAAAAACATATTTAACATCCAAACTAGCCAGTCTTTCACTTTTGTCCGCAAATGATATCCTATATTTGTAAAACTCTTTGTCGTCAGGATGCCGGAAGGACAGATCCAATTGTCTGTACTTAAACATGCCCAATGTAGCATTGATAAGCATCATATCCATAATCCAAATAAAGCAGCTTAACTTTAAAATCATAAATCCGTTTAGACATCAATTTTAGACACCCTGCCTGAGGGAGTCCTGATAAGCACAAAAGTATGGTTTTTGTAGATACTATACAAAAGCTCATAAAATATCGCAACTATAAATATTCAATAAACTACATACGTAATATCCCTATTATCACTTCTGCTCTACAGTTTGTCACTAGTCATTTTCACCGTTCTCAACACGTTTCCGCCTTGCGTCACTGGGTTATTTTCATATAGAGTAGGTATATACAGACCGATGTAACATTAATGACCTAACCTAATCCAATCCTGTCATTTTAACCTTTAAATATTCTAACCCGTAATTTCTTAATGTTAAAAAGGTTATCCTTTCTTCTTATCAATTGCAATTTTTATTCTATGCAATCTTCATGCAAATATTCATACACTCATATAACCACTCTTATATCTATATCAGAATTCGTATATGTATATCTTGCATACATGCCTTTACATGTGTTTCCTAGTCTTTTGTGTAAGCCAAAGTCAACCTCATCTTATCTCTACAAGCTGTATGCCATCCCCGTTCACTTCATATTCTCACATGTAAACCCACAGATCTCAGACATAGGTATATCTTCCCAATGTATTATATGTACATATTATTTAGCAGAGCAGAGACCTGATCATCATATGTTTTTTACTGCCATAAAAAACTCATGCGTACGTCAAACTCAACGTCAGCCAGTCTACCTTTCTAATATGCCACTCCACTAAATTAGCCATCACCTTTTGCATCATCAATTTTAAAGCATACATAACTGCGTATCATTTGCAAGTATAATACAATTATATCCTATTCCTTTTGAAAAACTAATTATAATTTAGTGGGAAAAGTGGCATTTCTTACACGGCAAATCTGTAACATCTTAAAATAAGTTGGTATATTGCTCTTACAATTTTCTTGGAAAATTACCTACCTGAGCAACACAAGTCAAGTCATAAATAATATGTGTCATTAAACAGCTTTGATGGTTGGTATTATAATGAATGGCTATTACTGAGTATTCCACTAAGAAACGCTAGCAGTATTTCATCTATCCATGTAAACCGTGTGTACCTTCAGCCCCTGGAATATCGAAAAATCTAGTCGGAATAACCAAAAAACGATGATAACTTTGCAATTCGTTCAATGGGGTAAGCTGGAATAAAGAAGATACAAAATATATACTATTTATATACAAAATATTTTATTATTTGTATTTCTTGTTTCTTGTAGAATTTCCAGCGTCCGATCAACTAACAACGTCAAAACAAAGTCAATATTTTTAATAATCACTGTTATGCATTTAAACTGTAGGTTCGCATAAACATTCCATGATTGAGACATAATACAACGCAGCCTAGACGTTGAGGAGTTTGTTCATTTCCATTGTGGAAATTGATTTTTACATATAAACATGTATTTTTGTAAATAACAATTGTGATGGAATTTTACCATGTTGCAATGTGTATATGAAGGAGTGAAGAATTTTAGCATTTTGTAAATTTACTTCTTGTACCTTGCCACAATACTCCAGTATTATGAAACGAAACATGTAGAATATAGTAAACTGTAAAGGAAAGCTGAGACAAATTTATTTGTTTGTAAATAAGGTTATTTAACTTTAAAGATTAGGTGTGAGAAGTACATGTAGCTGGTGCTACCTTTGATAAGTTGTTATCGAGTAATTTGTTAGCAAAATCTTTCCGCAACCTTGGTCTGGCTGTGTTGACACCGACTTTTTACGTATGGATTGAAGAAAAGAAGCATAGTAAATGTAAGGTGTCACCTTTATTGCCGGAGGATCAGTGGTGCTATTGGCCTTTTAACCTATAAATTGGACTGGACTTGAGCTACGCGACCAACGTGGAATTTGGAATGTGAAGGTAGGTTACACGTAAAATAAACTAATAATTAATTAGGTAGTAAGTTGTGATGGGTAATAATGGAAGTGTGATTTTTTACTAATTAGGCAAGATAGAGCTACAATTCTGTCCAATACTCGCGAAGACTGTTGTGAAGTTGAAGATTCCGAAACGTGATAAGATTAGCTTTATTGTGAACCTTTGAAGCTTCCTGTGTGCAACTGTGAAAAATCATTCTTCATCGAAATCGGACGAAGAATGATACCTACCGCAGTGACTATTGGATTTAAGAAATGTATTTCAGTGTCAAATAATACCGTGTATGCAATTAGGTTGAGGTCGCAGTACGCTAGTCCACAAGTGTCCCAAGCCATCTGTCCTAATTCAAGGAAAAATTTAAAGGTAGGATATAATAATTTTTAGCTTTCTGGTATTAACTGATTTGTATTGTGCTAATTTCGGTTTAAAATTCTTACTTTCCCTGGTTTCTTACAGCAAAATCGATTATTTAGAAAGAACAGTGCATCCCGAACAAATAATTTGTTGAATCGCTTGCAACAAAAAGCGAATTCACTTCAGTCAAAAGTTCAGGCGGACTTCTTGAGAAGGTAAGCAACACTTCTAAAGCTGCTACTTCAGATTTCTTTATTTTGAAACATATATATGCATGCAAGTCTAAGTTTAAACTAAAAATAGTGATGTTTTATGAAAGTAACCAGTGCGACTAGTTTTGCTATGCTACTGCTTTTAAAAAATTACTTAATTAGCGTAGAAAATTATCTGTAGTTAAAGGTTACTGGCCGCATGGCATGTTAGAAATTTGATTTCACATTTTTGCTGTGACCATAACATTCCTGGAAAAGCATTCTTTATAGAGCTGACTGTGCAAATTTCAGATTGTCTCAGCCCATCTTATGTGTCTATCAGCAATCAGCACCAGTGAAGCATTCTGCATATCCAAGAAACATTTTGAGAACGAAGTCTGCTCTGATGGATAATGTGTGAAAATTATCGTGTAGCATGTAGTATTCCTGAATATTAGCACAAGACGTTGTCTGTCATCTTGTATGTCTCATGTTTCATCGGATTAGGAATGACTCTATTTTAGAACTTACATTGCCGTAGCTAAAGGAAGAAGGTATATGTCTTACCTTACGGCTTTAGGTGTCACATGAACATATTACGATGTATTTCTATTTCTGGTGGATATGAGATATAGAGATTACATAACCTGTTGTTTGCTGCTTATGTGTAAAGTCTAGAAAATACATACTTTAAATCTTGTATAGGTCAGGTAATCCAACAGACGGTCAGGAACCTCTTAATTTTTTCTGAACAAAGGTTGGTTGTGTGCTTAAAAGTAATGTTGCATAAAATACTAGATTGATTTATAAGACGAGTGAGTTCCATGATGCAATTAGTGCATAAACTGCAACAAAACTTTTCCCTTGCTTATGGTGTATTATATGAAACGCAATGGTAATAAACACGCTTTGTGCTACTCTTGGAAAGCATCCATGAACTGAATTCGATGCAACTTTTCCAAACAAAACGTCTCTGTTACCTCAAACGAATTTTCTTTGAGTTGAATAAAGAAATAACATATGCAGAGCATTAACGATATTAGCTTGATAGTCAATTAAATGATCTTTTTGACGGAACGACTAAAGTCTAAAGTATCATTTTGAAATATCTTAAGTGACTCATCTTTTGCGAAGAATATTTAGAAAATTGGCGTGAGCATGTGTTACATACTACGGTTTTGTCGTATGCAGACATTTGTACGTCTTTTTGTTTCCGGTGTTGGAAAATGATAAATCGATACAACAATGATTTTACTGTTTCGTTTTGTTTGGCTGGCTACCAGATTGAAATTTGGAAATGGGCTGAATCTGTCAAAAAAAATAAACATGATTAGTAACTAATATAATAAAGAAAGCTTCCAGACTAAATTAAGACGTATGTCTCAATTTTGCTATCTCGAACTACGTAAGTTATGAAAGACTTTTGTTTAAAGTAGAATCTCTTCTTCACCGTCACTGCTCGAAAGTGGAGGATTAGAGACGATAAGATACCGCCACGGATAGACAAATGATGGGGCACATGCTATATACATTTAAAAAGTCTGTTCATGAAAAATTGGCATACGCAACATCGTGAATTCATTTTTGAAAATTCATAATCTCACGTAGCTTCACAAGAGGGCATTGATACACAAAACTTTCAAGGTGAGCAAGCGTGGGACTCACAATGAGTTTTTTAGGTTTAAACTTATCTTTAACGCACTGAAGGAAAATATTAGTATCACAACAAGCGTATACAGTTCTATGATGGATTTTTAAAGGTACTGAAACGACATGAAAGACTTGTTTAAGCCATTAGGGCAAAAATATATGTCAAAGTCACGGTCTATTTAGTTTTGGTACACTACTTTCGGTTTTCAGTTTCATTCCTAAGACTGACGCAACCAAGTTGTATTTGCGTACGGGTTCGATAGCTATGTATGTATAGCATATCCGTTCAAAACCTTCATCAATCATTCATATTACGAAAAATGGCAGACGAGAACTTGTACGTCGATTTGTCTGTATGCCTAAATCCTCTCTAATTTTTTAATCGTTTAACGTCTTTACAAGAAAAGTTTATTTTGCCAACCAAATTGAATTGGTAAGAATAAGGATATGAAAGCTGGTTGCTACAGCAATATAGGTAAATCATTGTATTTGTTATATGTATGTCTACATGCAAGTCTTTTACAAGTTCTACAGTAGTTATTGAAAAAAAGTATATTTGGCGTTATTCAAGAATTTATGCAAAATGTTAGATAATTATGCCTGCTTGAGTCCCTCTGGCCAATCTGGATAAATATTTACCATCGGAGGTACTAAATAAGATGTATAGATCCATTCGATTGAAGGTTCATAACAATCTTAAAATATGCTATTGAGCTTTTCTGTTTTTGAATTAATTTGTCAATATTTCATAAGACAACTTGGTAAATACATAACCCTAGATAATTAACATTTAGAGCTTTAAAACACGTGGAAACTTTTGGTTTAAAAAGAAATAAATTCGAATGACTGTTCAGCTAAATTTGTATGCCTTGCTGCACTTTACTGCGGCAGAGGTTTTGGATATAACCCCAGTTTGATACTCTGTAGATCCAGGCATTCAACTTGGCTCTCATATAACTCAAATGATAAGATGCATTTTCGTAGTATTAACGATGCAGCTCGAGTCTGACAAACTTCCGACTCAGTTTCTTTGTACATTGGTATCACCGGAAAATTCGACCTTTCCTTTATACCGTCAGGATTCTCATTTAAGGATCCTTGAGTTTCATTGATCCTATATACTTCAGCTCCAGGGAATCTACTACTTGGAAGTAGGCACAGATTTGGTTCTTTCTCCAGTCCCCTTGTTCAAATACTGCACGCAAACCATTGAAATAGAGCATCTCCTTGAAGCACCATGTTTCCTTCTGCTTCTGGAAACTTATTGTTGATATAAATCTTGAGTTTAAGAAACCCGTAAGAAAGCTTTTCACCAAATCTTGTACCGTATCGTATCGTTTTCTTGATAAAAGTTAGTTGCTGTGTAGAATTATGCAGGGAGGCTGCTAAAATGGGACGTTCTTTTATTTGTAATGGCTATATGTATTTATATGTTGAATCATTATACAACCCACATCATGGAACACATTGACTGAGCGCGTTAAAAGAAACTATGGCAAAATAAACATTCAGTAGGCTGGAAAAAACTTTCTTCACAAGGTAAAATCTGCTTTCACCGTGAGGAAAAGCTTGCATCGATTGTGTAGCATTAGTTTATGAACGGAATTGGAATTCCCTTCTGTATACCTTCGTGCTGACAAGAATATCCGTGATTCATCGTCTGCATTCAAAATACGGCAGGTTAGTAGTAACACTTACATCCATGAAGAAATATAGGGAGAAAAGGGTACTTGTGTATTTTTAAACCCAGAAGTTAGTTCAACCAAGACCACCTTTTCCACTTGAGTGGTTCTTGCTTAAGTGCAGACCAGGTTCGTTGATAACGGTTGTTTTGGTACAAACGCGGGATAGGTATAGAAGCAATATTGTCTTACGTAGCGGATTATTTATCTTTGAAACTTTTATCAAAGTCTTTTAAGCATCTACCGAAGGATATCCTGTTCTAAGAATAGTTTTCTGATGCTTATAGTTGAATCATTGATTATTTTATCCGAAGAGCTTTCAAATAGTCGTAGAAAGCCTTATGATAATAGTTTCTCTTAAGCAACATATTTCTAAAGGAATTTCTTGTCTTCGTGTACCTTACCTGGATTCAACGGCAAAAATTTAATAACTGTAGCTCACAAGGTATTATGGTTTGACGGCAACTATGCATAAACTTAATAATACTAGTTTTTAAGCTAGAAGATAATTTCAGCTACTGGCATCCTGTATCATGGGATGGAAATTATATGAAAATTATCTATCATTTACTCGTCTTGATTAATGATAATCTAAACCGAATATGTATCCAAGCTGAATGATGCTAAAACTTACTGAAACTTTCAGTGAAGGAAATGAAATGAATGAGGGGAAAGGAACAATGCCAGGAAAAGTAAACTATCGCGTTTCACTTTGTACATACCAGGTATGGGCTTATGGCTTATGGGCAGACATGAAATTATAGTTCTTTGTTTCGCTACTTTTATATACAAAATCAAGCTTTAAATATAAGTTTCTAGTTTTTTATTCCATATGAAGGGGTGGTAGATCGGGATTGTTTTATGAAATTGTGCGTGCGTAAAATGAGTTGGGAATTGCCTGAAAAGTCGTTTTTAAGTAATTTCCAGCCAATGTTCTTTTAAATTATAGTTAACGTAACTTACTGGAAAAGAAAATGATTTCATGTATCATGCAATCTCAGGATTTAAAATACTTTTGTAATTTTCCTCAAAGTGAAGCAAAGTCGAATTCTTGGGAATTCCTTTCTCGGTGCTATTATCTTTTTAGGTAGCACTATTTATTTTAGGTGCTATTTACAGAATAGTAACAAAATCAAAACGTTTTAGTGCTTAAGTTTTACAAGAAAGTATTGAATCTAGCTTTCTTGTATGTTTGTATGCAGCTTTGATTATAACTAAAGTTAATACTTGGGATGTGGTAGAGCTCAAAATGAATGTATAAAAATTATTATATTTACAGGTGACAGGGTTGAATTTCTGCGCTTTCACTGCCCAAAACGTTTACAGTAGGTTATGAGAACTTTAACCCTGGGATTGTATTGTATTTTTTGAACTGTAATGGGGTCATGATTGAACCACTATCAACTATCCAAGGTTTTTGTTGCTGGGCTTAATATTTACCTCTTAAATAGTGTATATATTTATGTATAACAAATTTTAACTAGAACTCTGCTCTGGTTGCATGTTCAGGCTGGATGTATGCGCAATTTAAAATCTACACGGGTATTACATCGACATAGTTAAAGTAGAGGTGTAAATGCATGAATCAATCTTTATCTTTCAATGCTTGATAAACACAACAACGCATAAACATTATACAAGATTTCATACATAAAAAAGGGTTGACTTTATCAATAGTATGTGGTGTGACATACGTATATGCTCATATTCTAATTAGTTTGAACTTGTGGTTGGATATTATTTAAGTATCATAAGACTGTAGACCTGTATTATCTGGTTTAAATTGTCTTTGTAAACTAAGTGTTACTGAACTTTTTAATTCTAAGAAACTTTTGATTTGCTCAATGCTTTTGATTCCTTACTGTGACTTATGCAACTTGAAGTATTGCTAAAATTACATTTTATAGTTTCAATTCCCGTGTTTATTAGTCATCGCATCATCTTCTGTCTTGAAACATTTCTTAGTGCGTGCAATGCATGGACTACGGCATGGGTATGTTCCAATTTACTAATTTTATACCTTTGATTACAAACATACTCCGGCAAGCATGAAAAAATCATGGGTTTTTGGTTTGACATATAGACAGGGTATTTTATATTTTATTTCCAGTCTTATGATATGCTTTAAATGAAATAGTAAATATCATTCTGTTACCTAATATCCGCAAATGTTAGTATTATCAATTTAGATCTGAGGTTTTAACCATGTTACTGACGCACACAATCAAGGTAGATTTAAGTTTTTCAATACCTAAAGACGACTTGTATTCCGTATACCATTGCGAATTGTTTGAGATGCGTAAAGAAGATATATATAAACTATATTTAGGTCTGGCGACTTCTTATTTAACTATAGTAATGTGAGATCTGTCATTCGTTCTTTATTCTGATGCAATGAAGCTATCATGTGCTTATTCATTGTTAATGCTGATTTGAGAAGCTGATGAAAAAAGTTGCCAAGTTAGAATGCAGTCATGTGTAACTGCTTTGCCAACACTGCCATCACATCAGAGCTACGACGCACATACCTTCATTGTCGCAAGGTATAACATCTCCATTGGCTTACTCACGAACTGATAATATGAAAACATCACATTTGTCAAAGTTCTTCGTATGTATCTACATATACACACAAAGCTAGACAGGTGTATTGGAATGTAATCTTTTGCAAAAAAAATATTTTGGTTAATTAAGCAGAAGCTTTTGCGTTTATGTCGTCTAATTGTCAAGACTAATGCAGCTTAGTCGTTTATCTGTCTGTAGTGGTGTTTAATAAAGGCCTCGTACAACTAGTTATTTACAATTGCTAACACGAAATTGCATAATTAGGTTGTCATCGTTTTCATACATATTTGCTTATCATAAAACTTCTGATTGTAACGTCTTATCTACTCTTTTGGAAATTTGTAATGTCTTAGAGTTTTCCGTTTTCTAATGCTAGAAAGTTTCCCAGCAATAAGAATAAAGCGTGGAAAGCTATAAGGAAGCTCGGTAATCTGGTCTATTGTAAGTTTTTGATACGGTTTGGAAAAGCAATTTCCTTGGTAAAAAAAAATCTACGAACTTGTACTTGTTGCAGGAAGAGCATTTATATGGTTAGTTAAAGTTAGTTGTTCCAATGACCAAAGCGTTCATAGTCGTAACTTGATAATGCGTCTAAATGTAGCATCCCATCGATAATTGCGATTAGTTTCCTATTTTGTGTCTGATCTGGTGAAGATTAGTTTCAATACCTTGCTTAGCCTTGTTGGGTTCAGTCAAGCTAAAAAATGCAGAGTAATAACTTGAAGGGTTTGTCATATTTAGATTTTTGGTCAGGCGTTACAATATTGTAGCCTACATTGTACAAACTTTGTATTGTTTGACTTTTGTTATGGAATGAAATTAGCCACGACCATCTCAACTCGAGGCCTTGATAAAATAAACTAATCATTTTAAAATAAGTAGTAGAAAGGAACGCGCTTAGTCATGGGAATAGGATAGCTAATATCGTTTAATATAAATGTTTGTCACCCTTCCTTGATACTTTTTAAAGAGTAGTTGAAACTTTCATAGATATCCATAAAATAAAATTAAACTATCAAAATTATTTCATATGTTATATGCGCTTTAAATAAACAAGATAATTTATTTTCAATTCCAACGTTTATTACATCGGAGGAAGCGCTATTCCACTGTGCATATACCATTACCAAATGTAACTTCAAACAATAAAGGGACTTATATTTGTGATCAGGAGACGCTTTTAAACTCTTATAAACTCATGGTATAAATGTCTTACAATCCTTTTAAACACAAAGTCAGACTTATCACGTAATAATGATTGACTGTTTAAGTTGGTTTTGTATTTATTTCAGTTTTATGTATGTCAAGGCAAAATAACATCTTTCACGAGAATGATTTCTGAGTACACCAAATGTACCTATTGAATGAAACTTGTATGCTATAACATACGAACAAAAGATCTCAGCTATAACGCGAAACTTTGAAGTGACACCATTACATCATGTTCTTCCCTTCCAGTCTACTATGCAGATTGCTGATGTCATTCACTGTAATTTAAATTATAATTCTATGCATGTACTAAAATTGACAGCTGGACGGATTCCGTCGAGTCGTTTCAAATCCGCTAAGTCATGTCTCAAATGGAATTTCCTGGTACTTTTGTGTGATGCTCAGTGGAATGTTTGTGGTTTTAATAGTGCATTCATAACTATTAACACTTGACGATATAATTCATTTAATGATTATGAGCTTCTTAATATGAATAGGGTTGTGGTTGTGACATTGATGATGATTTCAGTACACCTGCGATTCATTTCTAAAAATATTATCAAGTTATGTTTCAGTACCGTTTTTTTGTCTTATGCATATACATACGTTCAAAACAAGTGCACATGCCTATACTAGTTGACTTTGTCGTTAGATATTTATATTATTTTTTATGGTATACCTATGTAGATTATAGCTTGTGTGCAAATTCGCAATTCAGTATGAAAGACTTCATTCATTTGTAGAGCAGTATTACTTTTTAACATTGGGATACATACATTTTGGTAGTATGTGCTGTGTCGTGTCACCTTGACAAGAAGTTGTATTTCTTTCTTGATTATTGATGTTGCATAACAATGTAGTTCAATTTTTATATTTTTTGGACCTCTTAACGTAGTAGTTTAAAACTTATATTAAGAAGAATGTATCCATTCAAGTCGAGTCTCCGTTAGTCGTAATCATTTTCATTCATCCTTTGTTGCAAAATTCTTGATCTGTTCAATTTACTCCGCCACAATTTTATATCTTATTACTGGAACTATGTCAGCCTAGGTCAATAATTACGATTTGATAAAAAGTTAATTATCCTTTATCTTTCTTATGCACATCTATTGCATGGTGTATATGCATTCGAATTGTAAATGTAAGCAACACTAAAAGTATATAGGTGGATTAAATTAACGTCAGGCACAAATGTCATGAGCAAGGACGAATTCACTCTCATTTTGTAATTTTTCCTGATATTCGTAGACGGTGACGGTATAGGTAGACATTCATACAGCAGACTTTGAACAATGAAAACTTATCGAAATGACCACACGCATTAAGAAACGTAATTACTTACACGATGATTATAATACTATACAATTTGATAGAGTAAGAGTTTAAGTCTTTGCCAGCTCAATTATTGGCGTGAATATAAGACTATTACTATCAAGACAATTAGAATGATTAAAAGATTTTGTTTAAGGTACCTCTTCTTCACCTGCCTCATTTCCAATAGATTATTTATATTCTGTTAGTCAAAAATAAAGAAAACTTAATATTTAATGCTGGCAAGAGACAGGAGACATAAAATCAGCACTTCCTTCATTGATATCTAACGTTTCATCAGTCAGAAAAACATTATTAACTGCAATGCATTTAAAATGATATAACCACAGTTCATTATGCATCATGCATCATGGATTTTATGTACATAGGACAATATATGCATATTTCAACAAGGGTCATTTTGTATTGATTTCTCGTGAAAAGGAACTAAATATATGAAAAAAATTATTCGCAGATGCATATTTTTAGCATTATAAAATGCTGAAATATATTTCATTAAAAATCTTTGACGTCGACTGGTTTCTAGCAATGAAGCACGCGTCAAACATTTTGTATTCAGCATCTTCTTTGTAATTATAATTCAAAAGGAATATTTGATATGCATGACTATATCCATTGTCCCCTTGTAATTACTACGACAGAATTAGTCGAAGACTTGAGGAAAAGTCAGAGTCAAGTCACAGTTCGTATTAAAAAGTTACGTTTTATCGTTCATTCATCAGAAGTGGTCGGAAAATGATCAAACGGTTCATGCAATTAGTAGTGCGTGTACGGATACGTGCACATATATTCTGCCATTGCTTGCATATTTTGCTAGTTATAAGTACATAGTTAAAAATTATTTTCCTTTTTCATCACCCATCACGCCACTACTCCATTTAATATCCATCTTGTACTCATCATGATGCATCCAAGAATTTCGTAGGACACAGACATGCATATATAGTAGTATCCTTGCATCAGCATAATATATTTTTGTTATAATTAAAGTAATGTTACATGTGCGTTAAATATCCTTGTCTGTAATAACTAGGAATATACCAAGTGCAAGTCTTTTCATGCACATATATATTCAGTATGATTCCTTTCTGCTTGGTTATCATCTTAGCGCAAGATAATTAGGCCTTTACTATAGATATAGCAAGTACATGGACGTAGCTCTTAAAGATTTGGGGCCTAATGATATACACAGTAATTTATATTGAAGGGAGTAGGCTCCTTGTGTACAATTGTTATTATCAAATCCTAACAATTCTTCTAAAACATTTTGAAGAAAAAAAAACTAGTTATAGATTTTGATCCGGTTGAATTTTTGGATACCTTCTTTCATCCCATAGTAATAAATTTGACTTCTAGAAGCAAATTCATAATTTTCTGTTAACAGACAGGAGGCTACTGCAGAAATAATTGAGAACTCTTACAAAGGCTTTTGCATCCCAGACGCCATAAAAAGTCTTTATGGTTGCATTGCATACTACCTATACTATTGGAAGAAATTATGTATGTATGTTTTACATATAGAAAAGTGATGAAGGATTGAATTAACTGCAAGCCAAAAAATTTCTGTGTCGCCTGAAGATTACAGGTTACAATTGATTACAACTTTGATTTCTGCCCCTTCTCACGTATTGCAGTTAGTGTATCCCCCCAAATAATATTTACACAATTTGCATCAGTCGACTTGCCTTTTCTTCTAATGCAAATATACAAATATCTACAAGAAGTGGTTCAATAAGCTGTTACTACTGTGACTGTAATTGTGATCACAATCTAATTACACGGCTTAAACTTTTTAATTGTTCGTCTATCATCACTACTACCATTTACAATGCAGGAGGAACTCCCTGAGGTAGAAAAATCTGAATTTGAAAGAAGACACTGGTGCCAGTTAGAAAGCTTTGATTCCAGTGAGAGCTACGTTGTAACAATTGTAATTACAGTAATAAACATGCACATTGTTTTCCGTAAACTCCCTTCACAATACATGCTAAATCAGTACAAGTCGATTAAAGACAGACTACCTCACAAGCAATGCCATAGTTTGTCTTGGGATTGGTACCCTAAAACAGCAATACTTATGGATTTACTTATTGAAGTGATAAAAAGGGTAACATGAAATATGCCTATGTACACATTTTTGACGAAGGTGAATTTAATTTTCAGTAAATCAAGCGCAGTGAAATTTAAAGTTTTAGTTGCGGGTAGACTATGACGTATGAGCAAAATTTAGCAAAGGTTAATTCCATTCCTCTCTCCTCCAAAATGTCGTTCTTGCGCTGTTGTCTGACATTTGATGCAAAATAATTACACCTAATTTATTTTATAATGATACATGATCAGTGTAATATACAAGCAATTTTTTTTGAAAATGAGACGATTACAGTCATCATCATTTCATGCAGTTGAACCAACATTCTAAAATGCAATGCAAGTGTACTTGTGAAGGTCTGTTCAAATTCCCAGTTAACCAAGTCGGTTTTATCTGGATTAACAGTATCGTGGTTTGTATATGGAAGTAAATGAATCACCCATGCATACTTTATCACACAAAGGTATATATTTACTTGTGTAGGTCATCGTCACTAACTCTTATCTATATAAGCGTTGTGAAACAAATTGTAAAAAGCAATGCAGGATAGAGTAAAAAGTAATGGAATGTGCTTATAAGCTCACATTTCACTATTGAATAGTTTTGGTTTACTACGATTGAAGAGTTAAGCGTGTATACTACGCAGTAAAAACCATTGATATAGAACTTCATGTTCCGACAATTTCTTCGTTTTGATAATGCAGTAGGCAAACAATGGTTGTTGATATAGTGACGACGCTTTGCAAAGAAGGGTGTGCGTTACATGATGACCAATTATTTCTCGAGAAGTTGGAGGCTTGTCTCTTCTCAGCCAATCACGACTGTTGTAAAAATCTGATGCAATATTTGTGTATTAAATGAGAAGAGGAAAAGTTTGTTCTTTATTGCAAAAACGTAAAGGTTGAACTATGGCATATGCATGCAAATTCCACGATTTCATATGATATGACGGTGATGTGTGTAAATATGATGACGGTAATGCTTCAAAAGTTTATTTGAATGGTGGTTAGTATTCAATTCTAGGTAACTTTGTGGTAAAACATTAACAGGTCGTCCTTATGTTTGTCGTCTGCAGTATATATGCCATTATTATCATTTTTACGGGGTATATAGGTGATGGGTTTACAAGTAAAGGGAAGATTGAACTATCTGCATTTTCTTCTTGGACGTATACAGAATTTCTCATAGTTGGTTGCGTTATCCTCTAGACTGGATACTGATAATTGAAACGGTGCCCTCCTGATTTTTCCCCAAGTTTGCGTCATGGCTTTGCATTGAATCTCATTTACCACACTATATTTTTGACAGTGGTTCCCCAGGAAGAGCTTTATTCCTATTCTTGCAATCAAATTGGTTCAGTCCCATAGGTAGTGTGCTTCACATTGCTATTTTGCCTCACGCCACAAACATATACACACTTACTTGTGTGCCGAAACGAAAACTCTTTACACCGTACGGCTGTATGCCAAAAGAAAGCTGAACATTTGTCAAAAAAGTCGGAAGACGAGGAAGAAGCTATTGAAGAAAGATTTTTTTCTGCATTCAGCTTGTACTATTTCCTTTAGTACAATTTTAGGGATCTAAGGAGTTGGTTCGTTGTTGGCTGGGGTTGGAGGAAGAGTTATTATATATAAATTGTAAAGGAAAAATTTGAGCCAGCGGTTTTGATCCAAATACTTTCTGCTCACAACTAAAACTTTCCAAACAAGTTGAAAGAAACTTGATTACACACACGGAAAATATTTCTTCTCGTGACACAAAAGGGTGTCTTGTCTTCCCCCAAGGCTAAATACAATAGCCTTTGTGTATGTAACTCTCAGTTGTACAGTCTGGGGAACGGGGAAGGACCGTATTTACGTTATATCATCAACACCTTCTGTTGTCGACACTCTTGTCTACTGATTTGTGATTACAGTGTTGATTTATTTCGGCAACAATGGACTACCTACTGCATCCAGGTACATTGATTTTTTATTTCATCCTGATTAATTAAAAAGAAGCATTTTTGTATTCTGGGGCAAACTGTTATGCAGTTTAATAAGGCATTATAGGATTGACGCTAGCACTCAAATCTGTAATTTCTGGGCTATTGGATATTTATTATATACATTACGTGTTCATATTGTACATTATTTTGGCACAAATTTTATTAGATAAACGTAAAGGTACTACATACCAAAAACAGCTTATAATATATGTTGGACAGACACTAATTATGCATCAAGTATATATGTAAGGCTCAGATTCAGTACTTAAAATAGTTTTCATGTACAATACATAATCATTTTTTGCCATATAGCCAACTTGAACCCTCTCTCACAAAAATGACAAAAGCTATTGCAACCTTTAGGCCATAATTGTTGGCAACAACGGAAAGCTTTTTGTTTTAACAAAATCTATTTATTGGCTGACGTGCAGGACAAGAGTACCGTCACACGTAGAAATACTACGATACTCATGAGGTCGCCAAGTGCACACTTCTAGGAGACCGGAGAAAGAGTCAGTTTTCGGGGGGAATTATAGAAAGCTAAAGCATCGTGTTAAAAAATAACATCAGATCTAAAATGTAGTAACACACATAAATTGAGCGGCTCTGTGGGGCTTTTCAGATGCATAATAGTGTTGTTAAGCTGGTGATGTACAGGAGAACGTGTCTGAATCTGAGTCCTTGCTCTGAGTATCCCAGAGCAATGTATTCTGTCAGTTCGACGTAGAAAAGAGATTTCTCTCTCTTTCCATCCTGTTTCGTCTCAATCCGATCCTGTGAAAATGTAGCGCATTAAAGGGAACGGTATTTCTGAGGCAAGGAAAAGTTGTGCAGGGAAATTCTTTCACTTTCCTCAGTGTCTCTTCTCTCACACACTTTTCACATCGATGGTTGCCTTTCATTTCTCTCTCTGGCCCCTTACACCTCTGGCCTATTGTGTAACGCTCGTGCATGGTAAGAGAAAGCGAGAACTAATAACGATTTTCATTAGTGAGCGAATGTGATTTATTTTCAGTGTGTAATCAAGTTTCTTTCAACTTGTTTGGAAAGTTTTAGTTGTGAGCAGAAAGTATTTGGATCAAAACCGCTGGCTCAAA